>JAKWJA010001685.1:0-12993 GCA_027704765.1 Solanum habrochaites | reverse complement strand
AAATAAACATCATTTCCATCGGAGTTTCCCTATCTAAGGTCACCCTAATACTCACCAGGTTGAGACATGAAGGAAGTACACATATGACTCCTCCAATACACACCAAATCAACCCTCAAGACTACCTCCCTTTTGGAATACTCACCTCGGTAGAACAAGCACCCACTCAATAGCAATACAATACAAGAACACCCAACAAAAAACCATGTATTTCCTTTTGGAATGCCTACTTAGTGTAATGAGTGAATAACGTCCCATACCACCACCTACCCTAAGTAGTACACTCTTTTAGAAGACTTGGCACCAAGGCTGCCCTTTCAGAAGTTCCTACCTAGAGCAATGGATAGATAGCGTCCCATACAACCACCTACACTAAGTAGTACGTTCTTTTAGGCGACTAAGTTCATTCAATTAATATAAGGATCACCAAGACTCCCCTTTAGGAATGCCTAACTAGTGCAATGGATAAATAGTTTCCTATTCCTCTACCTACCCTAAGTAGTACACTCTTTTAGAAGACTAAGCACTTTCATTTTATTTGTGGGAGTTACTTTAAGAGACATATACCATGAGAGCAAAACATGAATCCCGATGCTTCCCTTATAAGATAAGGGTGGCCTCACCTTCCTAGGGTCAGGTATTACTTTTTACTTTTAGCTTTTACATGGCTTTCCCAATAACTACACCTATACGGGCGCATACTTAGGGGATAAGGAGATTGCTACTATGTAGCTCATTCTCTACTTACAAGGAGTACTCATCTCAAGAGGTACATTGAAATACAACATCTCAACTATGGAAGTGTAACAACCTCTTCTTCATATCCTCTCAGTGCTAGGCATAAATCCCCACGGATTCTCAACATTCACTATTAAAGGCCACATATAACTTTTGGATACAACATCTTAACTCAATTAGGTTATCCATCCTCTAACCTACATTAGAAAGATCTTTGGAATAGTGAAGTTAATACTAAATACTTCATCTCTACTCACAATGAGTGTTCACCCAAAAATTTTCATTTTTGACTTAACTTAGCTTCATTAATTCATTAAAGTGTTAATGTGTATACATGTTATCACACCTTCTACATAAGTGTCATTTCATTTAAATTTAATTCTATACATACTTAGACCTTATTTCAGCATATCACATAGTTTAACATGCTTCACATAATCATTTAAGTCATTTAGACATAATTCTTAGTACACTTTTCATAAAAAGCCTCATAAAGCACATTAACAAGAATGAATTCATTTCAATCTTTCTTCACATAGTATGTCTTCATGGACTCATTCACAATACACAAGTAACTACACATTCATACAATTCAAGTAAGCACCTCAAGCAAGAAGGTGGACCATACCACTCAAGAACATTTCATAATTAAAACTAAACAACATAACCAAATTACCCTTTAATCCAAGCTTTCGTCACCTATAACATTTTTATGAACATTTCATCATGATATATCCCTTAGGTAAGTATCTAAACAACAATATAAACCATAATAAACCAAAGGTCAAAGACTACCAATTCATGCTCATTTAACCACTTCCTTATGCCAATATTTCTTCAAAAGCTTTAACATTTTTTCATCAAAGCTTTAGAATTATAATCACCAACTAAAATTGGAAGCATCATATTTGAATCATTTAAAAATGTTTTCATGAAAGAACCATATTTAGAGTTGAAGATAGAAGAAGTTAGGGTTGAAAAATTCATTTTGAAATATTTTAGAAAGGCTCTCCTTGAATGGAATATAGTTCAAGCATGGATACCATACCTCTCATAGATTAAAACCCAATGATTTTTTATGAAGAAATCGACAAACAACAACCCTCCTAGCCCTTATTGACTTCTAACTTCCATGGACACTTGAGAAAGAGTTTTAAGAGAAAGGGGTTTTGCATTTTAGGAAATGAGGTCTAAAATTAGTTCTTAGGGTTTAAAACATGTTAATATACCTAAATAAACCTGAAAATGACTTCCTAGGTTCATAAAAGAATTGGGGTGAATTTACCAAAAACCCTAAGTCGTTACAGGAAAAAGGTAGCTTTTGGGGAAGTCTCACAGACGAATCAACCAACGGATCATTTATCTATCAACAGACCGTTAGTGCGGTCTCTTTTGTTGAGACTTATCCATATTGGTCCAATCAATGTCCATTATCGACAGGTTGTTGGTTAACCAACAAACCGTCCATTGGGTCGTCATTAGGTCATTGTTTGCAGCTTCTTTCAAAGGGTGGGGTCCTCTTCTACGGCCCCTCATGGGTACTAGGTGGGGTCGTTCCCAGATGTTAAATCCCTAAACATAGTCGTCTAGGTATTAGATACATCTCACACCAATTTCAATCAAAATGAAGTTCTAAAACTCACTAAGACACACAAGGACGCATAAGGACTTTTGAAAGCACACCTTGCAAATGTTATGAACGTTCTCGGACATTTGACCTCAAAACTTAACCAAACTTCACACGCTGCCTAAGAACACTAATATAAATGATTTTAACACAAAATTAAATCAATAAGCAATCATAAATCTCTAGGTAACCTTAGTTCATTTTTAGGGTGTTACAATACTAATACCATTCTTCGTTATCTTTTAAGGTGGTGATGGCTAGAGGATGTTTTTGTAAGGTATGTTGAGTCTAAGATGGAAAAAGAGACTGTAGTGTCTAGTCTATGTACTTATGATATATATACACGCATATATATATATATATATATACATACATACATACATATAAATATTATATATAGTATACATATATATATTACATACATATATATATGTATACATATATATATACGTACATATATATATATATATATATTATATATAATATTAGTATATATATATACCATATATATATACATATACGATATATATAATATATGTATTATATATGTATTATATATTAATGGTATATTGTATGTATATATATATATATATTTACATATATATATATTTATATATTGTATGTAATTCAATATATAATGTGATTTTTATATTTATGCGCTGAAGAATGCTAAGAAACTTTTATGAGACCTCTTCGAGGTCATGTACACCGGTTACGTCATGGGTTCTCCCTTATCTTTACAAACTTTATATTAGAGTATAATGTTTTGAGATTAGTCCTTAGGTTTCAAAGTCTCGTATTGCAACGTCTAGTAGAGTCTTGTTCATCATTTGGAGTCGCGACGCATCTATGAGCTAGAGGCTATAGGAAAATGGAGTTCCACTTCTTTACCTACTCTTATGCCATGCCGTCGATCTTTACTCGATATGATCTCTGTCTTATGTTTCCTTGTCCGATGGTCTTTAATATGTAATTTTTTGGAAGGGTTGATGTATCAAGTCTTGAGGGAATAAAGTGAGTTTTGATGCTAACTATGGTTATTTTGACTGTATGAATATATGTGAAGATGAATTTGAAATATTTGGAGGGTGTTCATCGACTGACAACTATTACGAGGCCCATGTTACGTCAGTGACACGCATGTGGCGTAGCATGATCAGATTCGTGTATGCGTGTGGTGCCACCCCATTGTTTATGTCATACAGGTAGTCGTCAACTCTACCACTATCCCGCCATTATAGATTCCGTTATACTGACCCTGGTAGAATGAAATCATTGTTTGAATAATGAGTTGCCCTATGATTATGTACAATGATAGTATAATGTTATGGTTTAGGCTTGAAAATTTTGGAACATTGTTGTAAATAGTGAAAGTTGATGTTGCCTCTGTATGTTAGTAATGCGTATTAGTTGTCCTTGTGTGGGTTGGAGTCTTTTTTAAATACTTTCTCCAAAAAAGGGAGGGAAGGGTTTTATTCTATAAATTGGGTTTATGCTTTTCTCTATCGTTGACTTAGAGGGATGTATGTAACCCCTAGTCCATTGGAAGAGGAAGAGAATTGATGTGGACCAACACTAAAGTGATTATTTGTCTTTTAGGTTTGATATATAGTTTTGCCCTTTGGAAAGGGTGCTTAGATTGTACTTGCGCACGGTTGTTTGATAATGTGGGTTGAAATGACCTAGAAGTTACTTTTCCCTAGTGTTGAGAGAAAAGAAAGAGGCATTCATTGTCAAGTATAATCAATGTTTCCCCTAAGGTGTTACCTAGAAAGGATGGTTGCCCTAAAGCTCTAGAAAAAGTGGTAGTGGACCTTAAGTATTCCATCATGTTCTTTTATGATTGGTTAGATCAGGGATTTGAATAGTCAAAAGAGTGAGGGAGATTTTCTAAAGGCTATAGATGAACAACGTGAAGTGATAAACCTTGTAGGCTTGAATTCGGAGCTATTTACCTTGTTATGACTTGGTGGTAGGATGTGATGAAATGATGGAGTAATTTTTGGTATTCATGGAGTATTTAAGGCCTCATGTGGTTGGATAATTTGACCTCACTTAATTTCTATTTGTTCTTTTAGGTTATAAACTTAGAGGAGAAATGGTGATTGAGGAGTACCCTTTTATCATTGATTTAGTAGGATCCTATTTGTGAGATTAGGAGTGGAAATCCTCAATGGTGTCATACCCTCTTATGCATGTAGGTTTGGTCTTGACTTTTTTTGGCCTTTGTTAATAAGGGCATGGGGTGATGGATAAATGATTAGGACTACCCCAAGTGGGGGATAATGTGCCTAGATGGTAATATTTTGAGTGACCTAAATGTTTCTATGTTGAGTTCCCTTGAAGTTCTCTAGGTTGGAAATCATTTGAAAGTGATGATGAGAATGGTTTTCGTAAACTTAGAGCTCAGGAGAGGGTGATGATGTGCTTAGCTATTAAGGTAGGTAAGCTAAAGTTCCCCAAAAATTTGAGATGAGTTTCTCTTAAATGGGTTTACCCTAAGTGTGGGATAATGATATGAGTAGTAAGGTTGTTGATATCCCTATCTTTTCCTTCTATTCTTACTCAAGCTTGAAACCAAAGAACTCCTTGTAACTTGATCATAATGGATTCTTGCATATGATTATAAGTTGCATGTCCTCCATATTTTATGCATGTCTAAATTGACACTATGTTATGCATATATTGGAAGGTCCTCATTGCATGAAGATGGAATTTGGTAAAATTCATGTTTCTCATATTTTTGTGCATCCTGACATATTAAATGTGAATTACACTCATGAGGTGATTTAATTGAACATGCTTGATGTCACTTTAAATGTGTGGTGTTTTGGCCCTACAATAATGTGTTAAGTCTTCTTAAATAAGAAAAGATGAGTATCTTTGTAAAAATGTGTGACTTTTTGTGATTTTGAATGTTTTGATGTAGGCTCACTCTTAAGTGAATTAACCTTTGTTGAATGCTTGTATGTAAGCCTTAAGGTGCCAAGTATGTCTGTTGTAACTAGGATAAGGTAGTTCCCCCTTGAACATAATTAAACATGATGATGATATTTATGACCCGTAATGGTATTGTTTTTGAATGATAAAGATTTTTACTTATCATGCCTAAGTGAGAATTGAAAATTATTGCATGTTATGCCTTATGGTGAAATTATGAGCATGCCTAAAGTTGGAGAAGGTAGTTCCTCCAAATGGCAATGAGTACAAAGAAGCATGTGTGGATGAAAGTATTCGTAAGAGTAGTCCATATTGGATTGTGTTTTAAATGCATGACAGTATGAAGTTGGTGTTCTTTGTAAGTTTAGTGCATTAACTAATGTGTTATACCATGTTGAATATTGTGATCTTCTATATAGGTCATTGAGATCTTGAAAGTGTTTAAATGTTTCCAAGTGTCATTCAAGGACGAATATTACCAAGTGGGGGATGCTGTCAACACCCTCAAATTGAACTAATGTATATAGATCCTCACATGTCTCTAAAAAGGTAAATAACACAAAAATAAATTGTTTTACAGCATGTATAGTTGATTTAAAGAGGTCTGGAGGTCAAACATCCAAGACTTTTGAATGTTAGTCTTAAGACGTGCTAGTGTATCCTTGTATGTTTGAATTTTTTGGATTCTAAAAATAGTGGATTTGATCTTAGTGTCCTAATAAACATGTTAAGGGTCGAAACATTTGGGTATGACTCCACGAGGATCACTCTAAGGGTCCATGTCGATGACCCAAACATTGGAGAAAGAAGATGTCGAAGGCAGCGTTTGGCAGAGTGCAACACCAAGAAATGGAGCCACTCGTGGATGGTGCATGGGACTCAGCCTTACTATGCGTCACGTTCCCTACACAAGGCTCACTACATCAAAAATTAAGTGTGGCAAAATTAGAAGTTGCCTCCGCGACGCACTGCCCCTTCCCTGATTCTGTTGCATCGTTTTAAAGACGGATGCCACGACGGACCGTCACGGGCACAACGGACCGTCGTGGAGGTGTCGTTTCAAAATACTTGGAAAAATCTGAAATTGGGTACTGAATATCGACTCTTAACACTTTCGTAACGAAAATGGCAGGGACGGACCGTAACAGAGTCTTAGTGGAAAACACTCTGAGGTGCGACGACCCTGCAGGACAGACCGTCGCAAGCACGACGGCCGTGCAGGTGCGCAATCCCAGTATGGGTCGGATTTCTTTACACGTTTTAAGGCGACGTTTTTGACTTTCATGCTTTAATTATAAAGTAGAGGTTACTGTTAATAAGTTACATACTTGGGGTTAAAAGAGGTAACCATTAGTTAATAGTGGTATTATTGCATCTTTATCTAAGTATATAGAAATTAGGGTAAGAAAGACGTTTGAATAAGAACAATAGAAAGACAAAGAGAGAAAGAAAAAAGGAGAAGAGAACGAGTAGAGAGAGAGAGAAACGAGAGGATAGCAGGAGCTTCTGAGAAAGATAGCTTTGATGCAATTCTTCGGGAGGTAGGTTATGGTTCTTTTACACTATTCGTAGTAAACTTTAATAGCGAATGATATGTGTTGAGTAGTATTATTAAGTCTTTATATGCTTAATTGGTGTATGCATGATCGTGATCCTATATATTATGCATGAGTGTTGACTAAAATAAGCATGATGAAAGTATTGAATCGTAAATCTTGAAGAAAACCCTATCTCACTGGTGAATGATGATGCCTTGTATAAAAGAAGGCTTGATAAATTAATAAGAGATGATGAGGCACGTTGTATAAAAGACTGGCTGATGAATTAGGGATCAGGGTCCAGTTCAGGTCCCAGGATAGAAATAGAGGATCGGGTTGCACGTCGGTACCGGATAGAAATAGGCGGATCGGAGGTTGTCACGTCACGACATCAGGATAGAATAGGGATCGGAGTTGTCCAGTTCCGACACAGGTAGTATATGGATCGGGTGCCAAGTTTCCGGTACAAGGATAGAATATGAGGATCGGAGGGTCACGTTCCGACACCAGGATAGTTATGGATCGGGTGCAACGTTCGGTTACCAGGATAGAATATGAGGAGGGAGTGTCACGTTCCCGACACCAGGAGAGAATATGAGCTGATCGGAGGTCACGTCCGACACTAGCGATAGATGGGAGCGGAGGGTCACGTACCGACACGAGAGTAAACTAACCATAATGAATCTTGAAAGATATAATATACTCAATCTAAAGAAATGTTTACCCAACGAGTATGATGAGGAGGCGTGAGTCCTCATGATGTGCTTGGTGTTGTAACCAAGGTTATGTAATTGTTAAATGTGATGCTAAGGATATTAGTGATTTTATGATGTTACTTGATATATATTGTTTTCTATTTTGAGTGCCCGATGATACCTACTCAGTACTTGTGGTTGTACTGACCCCCTACTTTTAGTTCCTTTTGTTTATTTGTGGAGTGCAGAAAAAGTGCGTCATCATTCGACTCAATAGAAGCTTCAAGCCCGTCTCGTCACACCGGATCTGGGTGAGCTAATGGTCCTCATGTCTCGATGCTTGAACGTTTCGGCATAGACTAGCTTTTATTTGTTTTAGCTTTGTTAGAAATACCGCTTAGTTTAGCTAAATTGTCTAGATGTTCTTGTGGTGATGACTTACCAGATTTGGGAAATTAATAGAGGCCCTGAATTTCTAGAAGTTTTGGATGTCTTTATTGAGAGTTGAAGTCTTCCGCATTGCTTTAGTGTTGATATTAAATTGAAATGATAAGGTAAGATTGGTTGGTTACGCTCAATAGAGGGGTAAATGTGGGTGCCAGTCCGCGGCTGGTTTTGAGGTCGTGACAAACTTGGTATCAGAGCATTAGGTTCGTTGTTTCATCACACAAGACAGGTATAGTAGGGTCTTAAAGAAGGTAGGGGGAGCCTTACTTTCTTTCGTTGCTATACTTGGATCAATTAGGTATCTAGGTGACAAATGGTATCTGACCATCCACCTCTATTTCCAGAGGTTAGACTAGAGCAGGGACTACACCAACAATCAACATCAGCCAAGACAAGATACTCTGAACCAGCCACTGGGGATGTAGCTCGGAGTGCAACAGTGGCAAGATGCAGCGGTAGAGGTGTGGGAGGACGCCTCTAGAGGGAGAGGACGAGCACCGAGCCCATCTGGGGCTAGGGCGGTGACTCCTCCACCGATGATGAGGTAGTAACGAGAAGGGGAGGATGGGGAGAATGAACAAGTACAGAAAAGAGGAAAATTCACCCCAACACCCCAGAGATTGATCAATCAGCGTATAGCTTATTCTTAGGGGTGGTCTGATCAGGGTCCGGCACCCCAATGTTTTCCGCACCAACACCTCCGGTTTAAGAGGTAACGTTATGCAGACACTAGGACCTGTTATGATGCCTCATTGGACATAGGCACGTGTCCACGACTGATACCCCCCCCGGGCCTATAACAAATGATCAGCATGAACTTTTTAGTAAGTCTCTTGAAATTGAACATACCTCCAGTTCTTCAAGGTGCAGAATTGAGGATTGCTTACGATTTCTGGTCTTGACTGTTCCTGAAGATACTACAAAGTGGGGTATAGTAATACGGTTTGGTTGAGTTCGATGAGTTACCAGTTTCAAGGGAACGCCAAATTTTTACATGTGGTGGCGTCACATGTTGAGTGTAAACCCAACGAGGTCATCTACCTATGACTTGGGCCTCTATTCTCTAGTTTGTTTATGGAAAAGGATATCCCGTACTTGAGGGATAGGAAAGGGATAGTTTTTGAGCCTAGAGCAAGGTAAGATGTCGGTCAATGCATATGAGCTAAGTGTCGTGCACGACCAGATATGCCACCAACTAGGTTCGTCCACAGAGCGGATTCGCGTTGTGTGACGGGGTGAATAAGAATGCGAATTTCAGCCTTAGAGGTAGCGGTCGGCAAAACCTTCCAAGAATGGTAGAATTTGTGGTAGAGGTGGAAGGAGTGAAGCCAGAGATTCACACGGCATCGACACTCAACGAGTTTCGACAAAGGGGGTGAGTTTAATGGTTTTACTCTAGAGGACAGGTTCCGGAGGTACTAGTAGACCCATTCATCTTCATACAGACTGTATTGGGGGTCCACCTCAGAACGGTCAACATTATTGAGAGAACAGCGGAAATCTAGAGAGGTTTGGGTGTGGGGAGATGGGATATCAAGAGGTATTGTCCAAAACAGAGCGATAGACACAAACAATTCGAGGCTAGAGGTGGTTCATGGGCAGAGCGCGTTATCCGGAGGACGAGGTCGGTCGAGTAGGTAATGGTGGTCACCAAAATGCCCCCGGGTGATGGGAAAATGGCGCCATACATCACCAACATGGTAGGTCGGCAACGGACAAAACAAACGCAACGGGCCCATTGTTCTGCTTTCCCTGGAGATCAGAGGCAGGAACCATCTGATGCTGGTATCACAGGTAGATCCTTCTGGTTTGTGATTGACACTGGTCTCTGTATTGTTTGATCCTGGATCCACCATTTTCTTATGTATCTCCTCATTGCGAATGGTTCTAAATTTAATGTGATTACTGATACGCCTATTCGTGTTTCTACTACGGTGGGTGAGTCGGTGGTAGTGAAAAGGTATATAGTCTTGTTGGTGAACTTTGTGGGGAGTTAACCAACTTATGTCGGATCTTGGTATCTTAGAGATGGTCGATTTATGAGATGATTCTGGGTATGAATTGTCTTTCCGCAATTTGCCGATCTGTGGATTGTAATGCTACAAACGGTGACGTTGCCAAGAAGGGACAAGCTCCGTTAGTGTGGGAGGGTGACTACAACTTCCAACCGGTGCGTATATCTCCTTTATCGTGCTAAGATAAAAATGTTAGCTAAGGGTGTTTAGCTCGTGGCACATCTAAGGTGCCAATCTACCCAAGTACCTTCGATTGGTTGGTTCGGTGGTCGTGTATAGTTTCTTGATTGAGTCCCCTGCAGATCTTAGCGGTAGCCCCAGATGGGATATTGACTTTCTGTATTGATTTGAACCGGGTACACGCCCCATTTATATACCCCTTATGAATGGCTCCGCCGGACGTTAAGAGAGTTAAAAGCCCACTTCAAGAGTTGCTGAGCAAAGGCTTCATTAGACCAAGTGCATCTCCTGGGGGCTCCGGTATTGTTAGTAAAGAAGAAAGATGGGAGTTTCGGATGTGATAGACTACCGGCAGTGAACAAGGTGACCATAAAAGAAAAAGTATCCTCTTCCTCGCATTGGAGGCGTGTTCGATCAGTATTACAGGTGCTGGTGTCTTCTCTAAGATTGACTTGAGATCGGTTATATCAATGGAAAATTCGAGCAAGGATGGGGCCAACGACTGCTGTTGAACAAGGTATGGGCATTCTGATTGTAGTGATGTTTTGGTCACTAAGCCCTGTGCGTTATGAGTTTGATGAATGGGCATTTTTTAAGCTCATATTTGGATCTCTTTGATGATCGTATTTATTGATATATACTGTACTCTAAAAGTAGAGAAGGAACATGGGAGCATTTGCGAATGGTATTGGAACGTTGAGGGAGAAAAAGCTTTATGCAAAGTCTCTAAGTGTGAGTTTTGGATAGATGCGTGTCTTCTGGGGCACGTGGTTTTCCAGGATGGAGTAATGCGGGATCCTTTAAGATCCCCCGAAGTTGTGAAGTAATTGTGTACGACCTACTCAACTGTGTCAGACAATAGGAGCTTGTTGGCCGTTAGCTAGCTACTACCGCAATTGGTCAAGGGAATTCTCTTCTATTTGCTTCCAAACTGACGAACTGACTAAACAAAATGCGTCCATTTGTATGGTCGGCATGAGGGGGAAAGCTTTCAAAGTCAAGACTCTGTTGACTACCGCCCTATCCTCCTTCCAGTGAAAGGGTAAGAACGCTATTATTGTGATGCCTCCTATTCTGGTTTGGGTGCAAGTATAATGCAAGGGAAGAAGTGATTGCTTTATGCCTCAAGACAATTAAAGATGAAACGTACGATCCAATCATTGATTGGGAATTGGCCGCGGTAGTGTTTGCATAAAGCAATGGAGACACATTTATATGGGCGTAGCTGTGCAGGTCTATAGGATCATCGTAATCTACAGTATGTTTCACTCAAGAGATTGAATTTGATGACAGCGGGAGATGGATGGAATATACTGAAGGACTCCGACATCACTATTTTGTACCATCGGGAGGCGAATGTTGTAGCGGATGCTTTAAGTAGACAGGCGACGCATGGGTAGTCCGCGCTCACTTGCACAGCTTTAGGCGCCCATTGGCTTAGAGAGTTCAGATTCTGGCTAACGACCTTATGAGATTAGAAGTAAGAGAAGGGAGGATTTTAGCTTGCGTGGAGGCAAGAATCTTCCTTCCTTGATAAGAGTAAGGGAAATCAGTGTATGATGAAACATTATCCGGATCCGAGATAAAGTGTTGCAAGGCGAGGAAAGAAGCGAAAGGCGATGAGAAGGTGTTTGAGGATTAAGGGAAGGGTTGTGTACCTGACGGTCGATGATTTGATCAACACTATTTGACAGAGGCTTATAGTTCAAGGTATTCGTACATACGGGTGCAACAAGATGTACCGAGAACCTAAAGCAACACTTTTGGTGGAGAAGAAGAAGCTGATATGTGGATTTTATTGCCAAATGTCCAAATTGGTCAACATAGTAAAGTATGAACACCAAAAGCCCGGAGGCACACTTCCCCCCTCCTCCCATCCCCACCCCCCGGAGAAATGCCATTCAGAATGGAAGGGCGAGAATTCAATGGACTTCGTGGCTTGGTCTTCCAAAAGCATTGGGCAGTTGACCTCCATTTGCGCGTGATTGTGGACAGATTAACTAAGTCGCGCATTCATTCCGGTTAAGGTGATAAATGCAGAGAGTTAGCTAAACTTACATTCCGCAGTTGTTCGATTGCATGCGTTCACTATCCATAGATCAGTAGAGGTACGCAGTTTACTTCTAAGTTTGGAAAAAATTGCATGCATGAATGGAGTCACTAGGTGGACGTACGTACAGCCGTTCTCTCGAGATGGGCAGTCTGCCAGCGAACGATTCAATGGTTGGATGGATATGCTTCGTGCCTGTGTGATGAATTCGGTGCCATTCGGGATAGCTTCTTACCCTCGCGGAGTTTTCATCACAATAAGAGCTATAATCAAGGCACTCAAGCATTGATTAATGGCTCCCTTTGAAGCATTGTATGGTAGGAGATTGTAGGTTCTCCCATTTGGTGTGTTTGAGGCATTCGAGGTTCGACCTGGGGTACTGCATCTTTTGAGGGATTGTTTCGATAGAAAAAGTGAAAAAAATCTATTCAGAAAAGCTTCTAGCGGCGCAAATAGACCAAAAGGAATATGAGATAGACGAAGGTTCAGAGACTTAGAGTTCATGGAGGGTGAACAATTTTGTTGAAAGTTTTCACCATGAAAGGGTGATGGCGGTTGGTAAAGAGGCAAGCTAAGCCCAGGTACATTGGTCCCTTGAAGTACTTAAGCGAGTAGGGAGAGGGCTTATGGAGTTAGCCTTGCCTCCCAGGGCTGTCGAGTACATCCGTGTGTTTCATGTGTCGCTGTTGAAAAGAACCCAGGGGATGGAATTACATATATCATATTGGGTTCAGTGTTTTGCTTGATGAGATTGGTCTTATGAA
>JAKWJA010001684.1:0-42147 GCA_027704765.1 Solanum habrochaites | reverse complement strand
GTCCTTGACAACTTGGTATCAAAGCATTAGGTTCGTTTGTCTCATCACACAAGAAAAGGGTCTAGTAGGGTCTTAAAGAAGGTAGGGGGCGCCTTTACTTTTTCTTTGAAGGCTATAAGACTTTAGGAAAATTCCATCTTTCTTTCTTTCTTTCTGCTATTAACTTGGATCCAATTGGTATCTAGGTATACAATGGTATCTGACCATCTTCACCTAGTTCGCAGATGGTTAGAACTAGAGCAACGACTACGGCCAACATCACATCAGCAAGAACATATGCATCCGAGCCAGCCCTGGTGCTGTAAGCTCGAAGTGCAACAGTGTCAAGAGTCCGTGGTAGAGGTACACATCATCTGAGAGGACGTCCTCTAGAGGGAGAGGACGAGCACCTAGCCCACTCGGGTTCTAGGCGGTGCTCCTCCACCGACTAAGTGAGGTATAGAGAGGTGAGATGGGGAGAATGACACAGACAGAACGAGGAAATGCCACCCACATACCCCAGAGATGATCATCAGGTTCTCGCTTATCTTATGGTTGTCCTGACATGGTTCAGCACCCCAATGTTTTTCGCTACGCAACACCTCCGTTTCAGAGGTAACATGCAGCCACTATGCCCCTCGTATGGATTGCCTCATGGACATAGGCACGTTTCCACGCCTGACTCTGGGCCTATAATGACAAATGATCAGCATTAACTTTTCAGTAAGTTCTTAAATTGAAACCTCCATCTTCAAGGGTGCCTAATCGGAGGGATGCTTACCATTTTTCTGGTTACTGTATGAGCTACTACTTATACACAAGATGGGGATAGTAGAACGATTTGGTGTTGAGTTCGTGAGTTACAGTTTCAAGGGAACTCCAAATGTGGTGGCGTCGCATGTGAATGTCAACCAACAGAGCACCCACCTATGACTTGTGGCCTCATTCCCTCTGTTGTTAGGAAAAGCATATCCCCGGACTTTTGAGGGATAGGAAAAGGGATATTTTTGGAGCCTAGAGCAAGTAGGATTCGGTCAATGGCATCTGAGGCTAAGTTTCGTGCACTATCCAATATCACCAACTATGTTTTCATCCACCAGAGCGGATTCTCCATTTTGTGACGGGGTTGAGATCAGAGTTTCAATTTCATTCAGCCTTCCAGGTGCGACTACGGGGCAAAATCCTTCCAAGAGTGGTAGATTTTCGTGGAGATGTGAAGGGAGTGAAGCCATGATGAATTCACCATGGCATCGCCAACGCAAGATTCGAAAGGAGTGAGTTAATGGTTCTTATCGAGAGACAGGGTTCCGTAGGTTACTCATTTCGACCCATTTCGTCTCACACAGACTGAGTTTGGGGTCCAACCTCAGACCGTTCAAACTGTCTCTTAGATACCTATGCGGGAACTAGAGAGTGGTTATGGGTGTGGGAGACTGGGCAATCAAGAGGTTTGTCCAAAACAGAGCGTAGACCCCCAACAGTTAGAGGTGGAGGTGGTCATGGCATAGGCCGTTATTCCGGAGGAACGAGGTGGTCGAGTAATGTGGTTCACCAAAATGGGCCGTGGTGATGGGAAAACTGGAGCCAACTACATCACACATGGTAGGGGCAACGACAAACAAACGAAAGGCCCATGTTGTTGCTTTTCCCTGGTGAGAATCAGAGGCGGACATGCTGATCTGTCATCACAGTGAATCTTGGTTTGTGATTGCATGCTTTTTATTGTTTTTGATCTGGAATCCAATTTTCTTATGTCTCTTTCTCATTTGCTAATAGTCTAAAGTTACATTGTGAATTAACTTGATAAGCGCCTATCGTGTTTCTACTTCCGGTGGGTGATCTGTTGTAGTCGTAAAAGTATATAGGGCTTGTTTGCTGCACTTTGTGGGGATAACAACACTTATGTAATTTGGTTATCTTAGAGATGTTGATTTTGATGTGATTCTGTGTAGGAACTTGGCTTTTCTTTCTCCGCAATTTGCGATCTGGGATTTAATACTAAAACGGTGACGTTAGCCAGCCTGGGACATATTCCGTTAGGGTGGGTAGGGTGACTACACTTCCATCCGGTGCGTATCATCTCTTTCTTTCTTCCGGCTAGAAAAGGTTATAAAGGTGTTTAGTAGCTTTCTTTGGCACATCTCAAGAGGATGCACACACCCAAGTACCATCGATTGAGTCTTGTCGGTGGTCCGTGAGTTTCTGTGATGTAGTCCCTGCAGATCTTCCGGGTATGCCCCCAGATAGGAGATTGACTTTCTGATATTGATCTTGAACCGGGTACACGCCCCATTCTATACCCCTTACAAATGGCCCCCGCGAGTTAAGAGATTAAAAGCCCAACTTTCAGAATTGTTGAGCAAAGGCTGTATTAGACCAAGTGCATCTCCTTGGGGTGCTCCGGTTTTGGTTTTGTGAAGAAGAAAAGCTGGGAGTTTTCGGCTGTGCATGAGACTACCGGAGTTGAACAAGGGTGACTATAATAACAAGTAATCCTCTTCCTCGCATTGGATGACTTGTTTCGATCAGTTACAAGGTGCTTGTGTCTTCTTCTTCTACTACGTTGACTTGAGATCCCGGTGTATCATCAATTGAAAATACGGGCAACGATGTGCCCAAAGTACTGCTTTTAGAACCAGGTATGGGGCACTACGATTGTAGGATGTCTTTTGGTGGTCTTACGACTGCCCCTGCTGTGTCTTTCATTAATTTTTGATGAATTGGATTTTTAAGCCATATTTTAAGATCTCTTTGTGGATCGTAGTTATTGATATATACTGATATACTCTAAAGTAAGAAGGAACCTGAGGACATTGATAATTGTGTTGGAAAGTTGAGGGATAAAAAGCTTTATGCCCAAGTTTTCTCTAAGTGCGAGTTTTGGCCCCTAGACAAAAAATGCAAACAAAACAGTGTCCTTCTGGGGCACGTGGTTTCTAAGGATGGAGTGATGGTGGCTCCTTCTAAGATCGAAGTAGTGAAAAAGTGTGGTAAACCCACTAATGTTGTCCCAGAAATGAAGGAGCTTTTGTGGGTTAGTAGCTACTACCCCGCTACCACTTACCCGTACCGAGCCTATTTATCAAGGGATTCTCTTCTATTGCTTCCCAACTGACTAACTTGACTAAAGCAAAATGTTCCATTTGTAATGGTCTTTATTGAGTGTGAGAAGCTGTCAGAAGCTTCAAGACTCTGTTTGACTACTGCACCCAATTCCGCACCTGGCCCAGTGGAAGGCAAGAATTTCATTGTTTATTGTGATGCATCTTATTCGGGTTTGGGTGCAGTGCAATGCAAGAGAGGAATGTGATTGCTTATTCAAGATCAAAAAAGGCATGAACGTAACTATCCACTCATGAATTTGGGAATTGCCGCTAGTGTTTGCCTAAAGCATGGAGACACGATTTATATGGGGTTAAGTGTGAGGTCTACACGGGATCATCGTATTTCTACGTATGTCTTCACGCGAGAGATTTGAAATTTGAGACAGAGGAGAATGGTGGAACTACTGAGGCTACGACCCACTATTTTGTACCATCCTGGAAGGCGAGATGTCGTAGGCGTCTGCTTTAAGTAGAAGGCTGGAAGCTGGGAAGGTCTAAGCTCACTTGCAGCTTCTAGCTAGGCGCCCATTTGGAAGAAGTTCAATCTTGGCGTAACGACCTTCTGAGATTTTAGAAGTAAATGAGAAGTGGAGGATTTTTAGTTGTGTGGAGGCAAGAATCTTCCTTCCTTGCCAATATTAAGAAAGGCAGTTTTCATGACGCGACAAGCCGAATCCGATATAAAGTTTGCAAGGAGAGGCTAAGAAGCGAAAGTCGATGAAGAAGGTGTTTTGAAGGATTAAGGGAAAGGGTAATTTGTACCCTTGTCGATGATTTGATCAACACTATTCTGACAGAGGCTCATAGTTCAAGGTATTTCGTACATCCGGGGTGCAACCAAATGTAACCTGACCTAAAGCACACGTTTGTGGAGAGATGAAGCGGGATATTGTGGATTTTATTGCCAAATGTCCAAATTGTCAACAAGTAAAAGTATGAACACCAAGGCCCCTGAGGAACACTATCTTCAGAGAATGCCCATTCCGGAATTGAAATGGGAGAGAATCGCAATGACCTTTCGTTCGGTCCGTCCCAAAGACATGGCAAGTATGACTCTATTTGGGGTGATTGGTTGATAGTTAACTAAAGTCTGCTCATTTCTTCCTGTTAAGGTACTTACAATGCAGAGAAGTTAGCCAACCTTACATCTCAAAGTTGTTCGAAGTGTCATGGATATTCCCTGGTCCATCAATCAGATAGAGGTGAACGCTTTACTTCTACTAGTCTAATTTTGGAAACATTGCATGCATATTTTGGGTACTAGGTTGGACCTTAAGTACCTGCCGATACAGGAGGCGTTCCATCCTCAGCCGATGGTCAGTCCTGAGCGAACTATTCAAGTGTTTGAGGATATTGCTTCGTGCATGTGTGATAGAATGCGGTGGCCATTGGGATAAACTTCTTACCCTTAGCGGAGTTTTATAACAATAATAGCTATCACTCAAGCATTGATATGGCTCCAATTTGGACGCACTGTTGGTAGGAATGTGTTCTCCCATTGTTGGGTTTGATGCATTCGAGGTTAGACTGGGGTACTGATCTTTTGAGGGATTCGATAGAAAAAGTGACGTCCATTCAAGAAAAGCTTCCTAGCGGGCGGGCAATTGACAAAAAGAAGAGCAGATCGAAATGTTTCAGAGACTTAGAGTTTCATGGTAGGGTGAACAAGTCTTTGAAAGTTTTCACCAATGAAAGGGTTGATTCGGTTTGGTAAAAGAGGGCAAGCTAAGCCCAGATACACTGGCCCTTTGAAGTACTTAAACGAGTAGGTAGGTGGCCTTATGAGTTTAGCCTTGCCTCCAGGGCTTTCCGGAGTACATCCGGTGTTTCAATGTGTCGATGTTGAAAAGATCCCATGGGATGGAAATTACATTATCCGTTGGGATTACAGTTTTGCTTGATGAAAATTTGTCTTATGAGGAGGACCCTGTTGCTATTTAGATAGAGAAGTTTCGGCAGTTGAGGGTCAAGGAGATTGCATCCATCAAGGTGCAATGAAGAAGCGACCGTGGTGAAGAAGCCACTTGGGAGAAGGAGGCAATATGCGAGAAAGATACCACATCTTTTTACAGATTCAGGTATTCCGTTTCGCTGTTTTCCTTCTTGTGATCGTTCGGGCCGAACGAATGGGTAATTGGTATCTATTGACGACTGTTTAGTCGTTTGAGCAACCAGATTTTATTCTGGCAAAACTGGCAGAGGTGAACGGGGCCACGACGGACCGTCCCAGGGACGACGGACCGTCGTGGAGGGGTGTCCGGGTCAAAAACACTTAGAAAATCTGAAAATTGGGGTACTGAAAATGATCTCTGACTGTCATGACGAATGCAGGACGGACCGTCCGGCTCTACTGCCCGTCACAGGCCATCCACTTAAAAACAAGTATCTGGACCTTGTGACGGACAGCAGGACGGACCGTCGCAGGCGCGACGGGCACCGTCACGGGCTACTCAATCGCAGTTCGGGTCCGGTTTCTTTCCACGTTTTTTTAAGGGACGTTTTTGAGTATTCCTGCTTTAATTTAAAAAGTTAGAGGGTTAAGTTTAATAAGTCTATTAACTAACTCCGGGGGTCAAAAAGAGTTAACTTAAGAAGTTAATTATGGTTATTATTGTCCATCTTTATTCTTATGTTATTATTTAATTAGGGTAAAAGAAAAGGGGTTTGACATTAGAAAAATAGAAAGAACAAGATAGACAGAAAAAACGAGAGGAGACGAGTAGATGAGAGAGGAACGAAGATGACACAAGAAATTGAGGATTTGCTTGCTTGATCCGGAGTCTTCGGTGGAGGTAGGTATGGTTTTTACACTATTCGTAGTAAACTCTTATAGCGAATGATATGTGTTGAGTATTATTATTAAGAAGTTTCATAGATTAATTGCGTGATGCATGATGTGATCTTATATATATTTATACATGATTGTGATACAATAGCACGATAAGCTAATTGAAGATCTTAATCTTGAAGAAACCTAATCTACTTTGTTAATGACGATGCCTTGGTAGAAAAGAAGGCTTAATTGATACGTAAAGTAGTGGATATTAGGGGGGATCTTGTGCACGTTCCGGTACCAGGATAGAATAGAAGGAGCGGAGTGCACGTTCCGCACCAGTGAATAGAAGATGAGGATCGGAGTGTCCACGTTCCTCCAACAACAGATAGTATATGGATCGGGTGCCCGTCCGGTACCAGGATAGAATATTTTTTAGGATCGGAGTGGTCACGTTCGACCCAGATAGAATATGAGGATCGGAGTGTCACTTTTCCGCACCTAGGATAGTATATGGATCGGTGCCACGGTCCTGTACCATGATAGAATATGAGACGGAGTGTCCGTTCCGACACCAGTATAGTATATGAATCGGTGCCACGTTCCGGTACAGGATGAATATGAGATCGTAGTGTCACTTTTTCGACACAGGATGAATATGAGGATCGGAGTGTCCACGGTTTCCGACACCAGGGATGAATGAGGAGGCGGAGTGTCACGTACCGACACTAGAGAAATCACATAATGGATCTTAAATATATAATATACTCTCTACAGAACTGTTTCCAAACGAGTATGATGAGGAGGGCGTGAGTCCGCATTGATGTGCTTAGTGTTGTAACCAGATTATGGTAATTAAAATGCTGTCTGCTAAGATATTAGTTGAATTTTATGATGTTTTCTTGATATATACTGTGTTCAATTTGAGTTGGGCACCGATGATACCTACTCATACTTGTGGTTGGACTGACCCCCGTACTTTTATGTTTTTTCCTTTTGTTTATTTGTGGATTTCAGCAACTGCCGGTCATCTTCCCTCAACAAGTATTTCAAGCCATCGTCTTCACACCCGGATTTCAGGGTGAAGTTAAGCTTTCTATCCTTTGGACTGTGCTCTCCTTCCTCATGTGCCTTGAATGCCTTGAAGTTTCCGGCATAGACTAGCTTTATTATTTGTGTTTAGCTTCTTAGAATACTCCTAGGTTAGTAATTTGCTCATAGATGTCTGGTGGTGATGACTTCCAGATTTTGGGGAATTAATGATGTTTTGAATTTAGAATTTATTGATTGTCTTTTATTTATGAGTTTAAGTCTTCCCACTTGCTTTATGTTGTATTAAATTGAAATGATAAGGTTCAGAATTGGTTGTTTCGCTCACATAGGAGGGTAAATGTGGGTGGCCAGTCTCGGCTCGGTTTTGGGTCTGACGAATTTGTTCTCTTAACTCAACTATTTTTGCCAAACAATTTTGTGAATGTCAAACTGCAAGTTGACACCAACGCACATGTCATTATCTTATGAGGCAAATCTTTTTTATCATAGTCATAAATGATAGGAGAACTGGACCATATTAACCTTTTATACTTTTGGAGGAATATCTGGTTTAGTCCCAACCTTTAGTTGATCCAATTAACTTTATCACGAGAACAAGCCCCATACAGAATGGTTGAAGAATCTTCTACTTTTTCATGTAAATTCTTACTCATATGCACATATTTGGGAATGACTCAAATTATTCATGTCAACTAAGAAATTATTGTACTTGTAATCCAAAGTTTTATTATGTCATGTGCCTTTTTGCTTAGTGAATTCTCATTTGTTTACTATTATAGGAGAAAGTTCAACTTGAATACTCTGATTTTTTTCCTCAAATTACTCTACCTACCTACTCTAACTCTATAACCCACCACTCTACCTCTTTTGAGGTGATCGTGATCCCTCACTAAATAGACTGTCTCTGATACAGAAATTATGCATGTTATCGTACTATTCTTGCCATCATATTTTTTTTTGTAACATAAGTTGCGAGATAACAACGACAACAGCATGAGAACCATCAAGAGAAACATCTTTAACCCTTAATTACTAAACAATCCACTGGTGGATGAAATATGTCCACAATATTTGTATGCGTTCTACAATGCAGAGATTCAATCTCAACTTTTCGTATATGATGAATCTCACAATTAAAGCTGTAACAATCTTACAAGAAAACTTCACCATTTAAAGAATTTTTAGGTTCTTTTATTCTGGATGTCCCATTTATTTTCCATAATTTGGGTCTAAACACTATAGACTAATGATGTCCACACAAAATGCCTTATTAAAACTATTGAAATTAGTAAACATCTTATTTACCATAAAAAATGTGCCTCACCAATTGCCTATTCTTGTCCAATACATTCCTGAATATAAAAAACATGAACCTTTTTCTTAAACCTGTCTTCTTAAAGAAATTCTTGGTCATACCACAACTCTTGCTAAAGGTCCGCAATCTTTCCTATGCCTAGCATGGTGACTTACCTCATTCCTCTTTATGATGGAATTATTTTGTAGCATTTATCAAATGTTCCAGTCATCATGATGGAACACAAACACATGATGTATAAAATTATGCATAGCTATTAGTACTCATCCCATAATTATGTGGCATTATTCAAATCACTTTTCTCCTTTCAGACATAATATTTCCGCTACCGACATGACCTTTAGTAATGGAGCAAATTCCAGTAATTTCATTATTGTCTTTCTCATTAAAAACTCATTAGTTTTTTCTTTAGTCCATTGTTTATATCATCAATATGTTTATTACAACTCAAATTCAATGTCTTAATCCATATAAATATTTTAAGGCGCCATAAATGATAGACTGTAATCTATAGTGATCGAACTTTTAATTCGATATCGTCGCCTCTTTGTGCGATTAAAATGAATCCATCATCTTACCTCTTATTGCGTTGATTGAAATCCATCGTCTATCCCTCAACCAATGACATAATCGCTAAAGTGCAATAAAGCTCACTCTTGAGCTTTCAACATTACGTTCACTTTGCATGTCTTCTAACAATAATGAAAAGATTGTAAATGTATACTTATATCCTGAATCAGTTAGATTTCCAAATTTAAATGACAAAATCAATTATGTTACTAATAAGTAATGAATAATCCTAGTAATAAAAAAATAAAGAAATAGAAATCCATGGGAATTACTTTACCCTCTGTTGAGCCTCTCATGTCTATTTCCCACGTAATAATATACATAAAGTGCAAAAACTTACAAAGAATTGTAAATTACCTCTAGTACGTAAAAGACATTAATTTAATGCTAATATAAAATCCCGGTTTGTTGTGTAACATCAATTAATACACAACACATTACGGATTCTATTTTTATATTGGGGTCCAATCATATGGCCCCTACCTTGAGTAGCGTCTCGGGCTGATACGTGGTTATGAAACTATAAAAATTTTGAAGACGAATAAAGTAGGGGAGAAGAGAAAAGATTTCTTATTCCTCTTGAATGTATATTCAGGATTCATTGATCTTTCACAAATCTTATTTACATGAGGAAAACCCTCTATTTATGTGAAAACCTTACTTGGTCCCCAAGTAGGGTATTGTACCCATACCTACAAGTCTACTCTAATAATTAGAATTCACGTATATACAAATTTGTTTATAACAATATATAATTATTATTATTATTATACTATTATGTTGTTGTTGTTCTTGTTCTTGTTGTTCCTTGTTGTTTATTAATATTAAATTATTATTATTATTATTAATTTATTATTATTATTTATTATTATCAATTATTACGATTATTATTGTTTGTTGTTATTGTTCTTGTTCTTTTTTGTTATATTATTATTATATATATTCTTAATTATTAATTATTATTATCCTTATTATTATTCTTCTTATTATTATTATTCATTCTATTCGTATTATTGTTGTTGCCAAAACCGAGCCGCGACTGGCACCCACATTTACCCTCCTATGTGGAGCGAACCAACCAATCTGAACCCTTATCATTCATTTAATATCAACATAAGCAATGTCGAAACTTACACTCATAATAAAGACAATTCAATAACTTCTAAAATTCAACATCTCTAATTCCCTCAAATCTTGAGTCATCACCAAAGAACCCTCTATGATCACATTACAAACTAGGAGTATCTAAGAAGCTAAAACAATAAAAGCCTAGTCTATGTCCGAAACTTCAAGCATCAAGACATTAGGAGGAGATCCAGTCCAAGCTTTAAGAAAAAAGCAATTAAAAAAAACCCTCCCCACTCACCCTGAAAATCCGTGTGACTAAGACTTGCTTTAACTACTGTTGAGTCGAATAGGACGGCACGTTTGCCTGCACTCCACAAAATAAACAAAAGGAACAAAAGTATGGGGTCAGTCAACCCCCGTACTGAGTAGGTATCATCGGCCAACTCAAACTGAAAAAGTATATATCAAGTAACATCATAAAATCAACTAAATATCCTTAGCATGCGCATTATCATTACCATAATCCTTGGTTACACACCAGCACATCAATGAGGACTCACCCGGCCTCCATCATACTCGTTTTGGAAACATTTCTTTAGATTGAGTATATTAGTATATTTTGCGAGATTCATTATGTATTTACATCTCGTGTGGTACGTCACTCCCTCTCCTCATTCTATCCTGTTGTCGGACGTTGACACTCCGATCCTCATATTCTATCCTTATGGTCGAAACGTGACACTCCGATCCCTCTATTCTAATCCTGGTACCGTAACTGTGGCACCCGATCCCATATACTATCCTGGTTTCGGAACGTACCACTCCGAATCCTCAGATTCTATCCTGGTACCGGAACGTGGCACCCGATCCATATACTATCCTGGTGTCGAACGGGACACTCCGATCCTCATACTTCTATCCTGGTGTCGAACGTGACCTCCTATCCTCAATTCTATCCTGGTACCGGGAACGTGGGCACCCGATCCATATACTATCCTGGTGTAGAACGTGACACCCGATCCGCATATTCTATCCTGTGTCGAACGTGACCTCCGATCCTCATATTCTATCCTGGTAACCGTAACGTGGCAACCGATCCCTAATCTCAACTACTTCGTTCATTCAGACCTTCTTTTATAACCAAGGCAGCGTCATAACAAAGTAGATTAGGGTTCCTTCAAGATTTAAGATTCAATAGCTTTATCGTGCTTATTTTTTCACAATCATGTATATATAATAGATAAGATCACATCATGCATCCACGCAATTAATCATATAAGAGACTTAATAAGAATACTCAACACTATCATTCGTATTAAGAGTTTTATCTACGAATAGTGTAAAACCATAACCTACCTCCACGAAGAATCGTGATCAAGCAAGCAAATTCCTCAATTTCTTGTTGTCATCTTCCGTTCCCTCCTCCTCTCCTCGTTCTCCTCTCTTTTTTGCTGCTCTCTCACTCCTTGTTCTTTCTAATGTTTCCGTTCTTGATTCCCTCAAACCGCCAAGGCACTGTGGTCTCGCTCCCGCTTCGCGCCCACAATAAATCAAATTGAAACTCGAATCCCCTTGATCCTACGACCACCGTGTTTCTGACCATCGTCCATCCTGCCGTCGCCTCCCTGCCCCTCTTGTCTTTACCCTAATTAATAATATAATAAATAAAGATTACAATAATAAGCCCACTACTTAACTTAAGGTTACCTCTTTTACCCCCGGAGTAATTAGACTTTTGAACATTAACCCTCTCTTTATAACTAAGCAGGAATACTCAAAACGTCCTTAAAACGTGTAAAGAAATCCGCCCCGAACTGGGATTGCGTAGCCCGTGACGGGCCGTCGCGCTGGCGACGGCGCTTCCTGCTGTCCTCACAAGGTCCAGATACTTTTTTTAAGTGGATGCACTGTGACGGGCCGTCGAGCCTGGCGACGGTCCGTCCTGCCATTCCGTCTGACGTTCAGTATAGTCCTGATTCTTCAAGTACCCCATTTTCATATTTTCTAAGTTGTCGTTTTCCCACTACCTCAGGGGACCGCTTCCCGCTCCCTCTCCTTCGTTCCCGTTTCCTTTCCTTTCTGTGTTTCCTCCTGCATCCCCGTCTTTTCCCTTTTTCCCTCCGTCCCCTGCTTTAGCTTTCGATGACCCTGACCACTGCCTGCACCCTGTTCTATTCGCCGTTAGCCAGGGTGCTCATGCCTCTGGAGACCGGGTTTAGGTTCGGTGGCAGCTGGCTGCCTGCTTTCTTTCCCGTCTCTTCTCGGTACGTTTCCCGCGCTACCCAACAGATAGCGATCAAGGAAAACAAGGGGCGAAAGTAAACCTGAATCTGTAACAGATGTGGGTATCTTTCTCGACATATTCTTGCCTCCTTCTCCCAAGTGCTTCTCAACCGGTCGATTCTTCCATTGCAACTTGATGGATGCAATCTCTCTTGACCTCAACTTGCGAACTCTCTATCTAAAATAGGGCAGACAAGGTTCCTCCTCATAAGCAAATTCTTCAATCCAAAGGCAATATCCCAAGTATAATGTAATTTCCATCCCCGTGGTATCTTTTTCAACATCTGCACATGAAACACCGGATGTTCCTCCGGACAGCCCTGGAGGCAAGGCTAACTCTAGCCACCGTCCCTACTCGTTTAAGTACTTCAAGGACCATTGTATCTTGGCTTAGCTTGCCTCTTTTAACCAAACCGCATCACCCCTTCATTGGTGAACTTTCAACAAGACTTGTTCACCCTCCATGAACTCTAAGTCTCTAACCTTTCGATCTGCATATTCTTTTTGTCCTCTTTGCGCCGCTAGAAAGCTGTTCTTGAATGGACTTCACTTTTTCTATCGAATCCCTCACAAAATCAGTACCCCAAGGTCTCCTCGAATGCATCACACCAACGCAATTGGGAGACCCTACATCTCCTACCATACAGTGCTTCACATGGAGCCATATCAATGCTTGAAGTGGATAGCTATTATGTATGAAAACTCCGCTAAAGGGTAAGAAAGTTTATCCCAATGGCCACCGAATTCTATCACAGACATTCACTAATTCTCCTCTCCTCCAACAGGCTTTTCCATGCGTTTTTGTGTCTGCATTGGTCGGTTTTCTCTTCCCCTCACTCCCTCCACAATTTATTCGTGCATGTTGAGTGTCAGGAGACCGCTGTTGCACTTCTTATACCCCGTCCTGCCCATTTACGATCGCCTTTTCTTCCCAGTGTTGTCTTCGTTTCACTTTGCCACTCGGTACTACGGTCCAACCTAGTACCCAACTCTGCATTCAATGTTTTCCAAAACTTAGAAGTAAACTGCGTACCTCTATCTGATTTGATGGACAGGTGGAAATTCCATTTCAATCGTAACAACTTCTGATGATGTTAAATTTATGGCTAACTTTCTTCTGATTGTAAGTCACCTTAACCGAATGAAATGAGGCAACTATAGTTAACCTATCAACATCCCCCGAAATAGAGTCACTCTTGCCCAATGTCTTTGTGAAGACCGACCACGACGTCCAATTGCGATTCTCTCCATTCCATTCCGGAGATGGGCAGTTCTCTGAAGTGTTCCTCCGGGCCTCTGGTGTTCATACTTTACTTGTTGACAATTTTGGACAGTTGGCAATAAAAATCCACAATATCCAACGCTTCATTCTTCGCCACCAAAGTGTTGCTTTAGGTCTACGTTAAATCTTGGTTGCACCGGATGTATCGCATACCTTTAACTATGGCTCTGTCAAGAATCGTGGTTGATCAAATCATCGTACAAGGGTAACAGCATACCCTTCCCCTTAATCCGCAAAACAACTTCTTCATCGACTTTCGTCTTCTTATATCCCTCCTTGCAACACTTTTATCTTCTTATTCGTGCTTCTTGTCTCTTCATTAAACTGCTTGTCCCTTGCATCTTTTTCACTTTAATTCATAATGCTGTGTCCTTCCCCCCCGCTCTCGCGACGACCTGCCTGCCCTTCTCATTACTTCAATCCAAAGGTCGTTAGCCCATGCTGAACTTCTCTAGCCAATGGGCGCCTAGAAGCTGCAAGTGAGTCAGACTTCCCCATGCATTCCCCCGCCTTCTACTTAACGCATCCGCTCGACATTCGCCTTCCCCGGATGGTTAACAAAAATATTGATGTCGTAGTCTTTCAGAGTTTCCATCCATCTCCTCTGTCTCAATTCAAAATTCTCTCTGGGCATAGCATACTGGACTACGATGACCGTGTAGACCTCACACTGAACCCCAGTATAAATAGTGTCCTCCATTCTTTAAGTCAACACTACCCGGGCCAGATTCCAATCATGAGTTGGATAGTATACGTTCATGCTTTTTTATTGTCTTGAAGGCATAAGCAATCCATTCTCTCTTGCATTAGTTTAGCACTGCACCACAAAACCCAATAAGATGCATCACAATACACAATGAAATGTCTTGCCTTCCACCTGGCAAG
Organism: Solanum habrochaites; assembly: GCA_027704765.1. Taxonomy (NCBI): domain Eukaryota; kingdom Viridiplantae; phylum Streptophyta; class Magnoliopsida; order Solanales; family Solanaceae; genus Solanum; species Solanum habrochaites. Next base: position 27,835 of record JAKWJA010001684.1, on the reverse strand, counting down.
GTGAATTGAGTGGCAGTATCAACAAGAGTCTTGAGCTTCTGAATTTTCCTCACACTCATCCGACCTACAAATGGAACTTTTGCTTAGTCAAGTTCGGTCAGTTGGGAAGGGCACTGAATACAGAATCCCTTGAAATCGGGCGATTAGTGCTATGCTACCCAACAAAGCCCTTATTTCTGACATTAGGTGGGTTCCTTACTCCCAATTTTTTTCACCTACTTCGATCTCGAAGGATCCACTCAAAAAGGGGACCATCACTGCTCCTCCTTAGAAACCACGTGCCCCAGAAGGACAATAGCTCTCGCCAAAACTCGCACTTAGAGAACTTGCATAAAGCTTTTATCCCTCAACAATTCCAACCATTCTCAAATGCTCCTCATGTTTCTTCTTACTTTAGAGTAGATCATATACTCATTCCAATACATACGATCAAAAAAAACGTCTAAATATGGCTTAAAAATCCCATTCATCAAACTATGAACGCATCAGGGGCATTCGTAAGACACCAAAAGCATCACTACAATTCGTAGTGCCCATACCTGGTTCTACAAAGCATTCTTGTCACATCCTTTGCCCGTCTTTCAATTGAGGATAACCGGATCTTCAAGTCAAATCTAGAGAAGACACAAGCACTTGTACTATCGAACCAGTCAGCAATGCGAGGAAAGAGGATACTTTTCTTTAATAGTCCACCTTGGTTCAACGCCGGTATCTATGCACATCCAAAACTCCCACTTTCTTCTTCCAAACAAAACCGGACACCCCAAGAGATATGACATTGGTCCTATAAAGGCCTTGCTCAACAATTCTTGATAGTTGGGCTTTTAATAATTCTTAACTCTCCGCGGGGGCCATTCGGTAAGGGGTGGTATAGAATGGGGCGTGTACCCGGTTCAAGATCAATCATAAGTCAATATCCCTTCTGGGGCATACCCGAAGATTGCAGGAATACGATCAAGAAACTCACGGACCACTACGAAACCGACTCATCGATGGTACTTGGGTATGTCATCCTTGGATGGCCATAAGAACGCTAAACACCCTTTTCTAACCATTTTCTAGCCACGAAGAAAGAGATGATACGCACCGGATATGGAAGTTAGTCCACCCTCCCCCACTAACGGATCGTCCAGGCTTGGCTAACATCAGTCACGTTTTAGTATTACAATCCAAGATCGCCAATTGCGAGAAAGCCAAGTCATACCCAGAATCACATCAAATCAACCATCTCTAAGATTAACCCAAATCTACATAAGTTTACGCCCCACACGTTCAAGCAAACAGACTCCTTATACCTTTTTCGACTACCACATCTCACCCAACCGGAGTAGAAAACACTATAGCGTATCAAGTAATGCACAATGTAAATTAGACTATTAGCAAAATGAGGAGAAAAATACTAAGAAATTTGGATCCATGCTCACAAACAAAAAGAAGGCCATGCAATCACAAACCAGATAATACCTGTGATGACAGCATCAGATGTTTCCGCCTCTGGATCTCCCAGGGAAAGCATAAACATATGGCCCTTTCGTTTGTTTGTTTTCCGTTGCCCCCTACCATGTTGTGGATGTGTGCTCAAGTTTTCACCCTCACCCCGGCCATTTTGGTGACCACCATTACCTCGACCCCCTCGTCCTCCGGATAACTGCCTCTAGCCATGACCACCTCCACCTCTAACTGTTGGGGTCTATCGTCTCTGTTTTGGACAATACCTCTTGATAGCCCAGTCTCCCCCACCCATAACACTCTCTAGGATTCACGCATAGGTCTCTCAGAGAAGACTTTGTTGACTCGTCTTATTTGGACCCCCAACTACAGTCTGTAGTGAAGTACTAATGGTCGAACTGAGTAACCTTCCGAACCCTGTCCCGTCGGGGTAGAGTAAAACCATTAAACTACTCCCTTTCGAAACCTCTTGATGTCGATGCCATGGTTAATTCATCTGCTCTCACTCCTTCCACCTCTACCACGAAAATCTCCACTTTCATTGGAAGGATTTTGCCGTAGTCGCTGACCTGTAATCGGAAGAGTTCGCAACTCACATGATCTCCAACCCCTTCACAAAATGTCGAATCCCGCTCTTGTGGACTGAAACATAGTTGGGTGGCATATCTGGAAGGGCAGCGAAACTTATCCTCTATGCATGGACCGCACAATCCTACCTTTGCTCTAGGCTCAAAACTCATCCTTTTCCTAATCCCTCAAAGTACGGGGGATATACGTTTCCAAAGATTAAAACAAACTAGAGATGAGGCCCAATTCATAGGTGGTCCTCTGTTTGCTGACATTAACATGCGACCGCCACCACATTTTATGGAGGTCCCTTGAAACTGATAACTCACGAACTCAACACCAAATCGTTCTAACATATCCCATCTTGTGTAGTATCTCATGACAGTCAACCATAAAATCGTAAGGCATCCTCCGATTCTGCCCCTTGAAGACTGGAGGTTTCAATTGCAGAACTTGACTGAAAGTTCATGCTGACTTTGTCATTATTAGGCCCAGTAGTTCGGCGTGAAACCCGGCCCTATGTCCAATGAGGCACTCATCCGAGGGGCCATAGTGGCTGCATGTCGTACCTCTTAAACCGGAGGTGTTGGTGCGAAAACATGGGGTGCCGTGACCCTGATCAACAACCCACGAGATAAGCGAGCATCCTGATTGATCATCTCTGGGGTAGGTTGGGGGTGGGCATTTCCTCGTTCGTCTTGTTCATTTCCCCCATCCTCCCCTTCCCCTTTACTACCTCCCTACATCGGTGATGGAGTCCACCGCCCAGCACCGATGGCTAGGTGCTCTCCTCTCCCTCTAGAGGACTCCTCCCATCGCCTCTACCGCCTCTTGACACTGTTGCACTCGAGCACAGCCCCAGTGGCTGGCTCGGATGCATTTGTCTTGCTGATGTTGATGTTGGGGCGTAGCGTGCTCTAGTGTCTAACCATCTTCGAAATAGAGTGAAGAATGGTCAGATACCACGTTGTTCACCTATATACCATTGGATCCAATTAATAGCACAAGGGGAGGGGGGGAGAAAAAAGAAAGAATGAATTTATCCTAAAGTCTATAGCCTCTCAAAGAAAAGTAAAGGCGTCCCCGACCGTTCCTTGTAAGACCACTACTAACCTGTCTTGTGTGATGAGACCAACGAACCTAATGCTTGATACCCAAGTTTTTGTCACGACCCAAAACCGAGTCCGCTCCTGGCACCCACTTTACCTCTCCTATGTAGCGAACCAACCAATTCTGAACCTTATCATTTCAATTTAAATATCAACATAAACAATGGGGAGACTTAAACTCATAATAAGACAAATTCAATAACTTCTAAAATTCACATCTATTTAAATTCCCAAAATCTGGAAGTCATCCACCCAAGAACATCTATGACAATTACTAAACTAGGATATTCTAGAAGCTAAAACAAGTAAAAGCTAGTCCTATGGAAACTACAAGGCATCCAGACATGATGAGGAGATCCAGTCCAAGCTAGAAGCATTAACTCACCCTGCAAATCCGGTTTGACAAGACTGGCTTGACTAACTGTTGAGTCGAGAGATGACGGCACGTTTTGCTGCAGCCCACAAATAAACAAAGGAAAACATAAAAGTAGGGGTCAGTACCACCACAAGTACTGAGTAGGTTTCATCGCCAACTAAAAATTGAAAAGCATATATTCAAGTAACATCATAAAATCAACTAATTCCTTAGCATGCATTGCATTTATCATTATCACCATAATCCTTGGTTCAACCCAAGCACATCAATATGACTCACGCCTCCTCATCATACTCGTTTGGGAAACATGTTCTTTAGATTGAAGTATATTAGTATCTTTCAGATTCATTATGTGATTTACTCTCGTGTCGGTACGTGACACTGCTCTCCTCATTCTATCCTGGTGTCGGACGTGACACTATCAGTCCGCATTTCTACCTGGGGTCGAAAGTTGAGACACTCCGATCCTCATATTCCTATCCTGGTACCAGAACGTGCCCCCGATCCATAGACTATCTGGTTTCGGAACGTGACACTCCCGATCCTCATATTTCTATTCTGGTACCGGAAGTGACACCCGATCTCATATACATCCTGGTGTCGGAACGTGACACTCGATCCTCATATTCTAATCCTGGTTTCGGACGTGACCTCCGATCCGATTTCTATCCGTACCGGACGTGCCCCCGACAATATACTAGCCTGGTGTCCCCCCCGGAACGGACACTGCCATCCCAGATTCCTATCACTGGTGTCGGAACGTGACCTCCGATCCCCATATTCTATCCTGGTAACCGGAACCGTGCACCCGATCCCCTAATCTCACTCTTCATTCATTAAGCCTTCCTTTTATAGCCAAGGCCTCGTCATTAAAAGTAGATTAGGGTTGCTTCAAGATTTAGATTCAATAAGCTTTATCATGCTTTTATTTTCTCAGCAATCATTATATCATATTATAAGATCACATCATGCATCACGCAATTAAGCATAATAGAAGACTTATAATAATACGCAAACACATATCATTCGTATTAAAGAGTTTACTACGAATAGTGTAAAACCATAACCTACCTCCACCGAAGATCGCGTCAAGCAAGCAAATTCCTCCATTTCTTGTTGTCCTCTTCGTTCCTCTCTTCTCTACTCGTTCTCCTCTCTTTTTTCTGTCTCTCCTTGTTCTTTCTTTTTCTTATGCAAACCCTCTTTCTTTTCCCTAATTAATATATATTAAGATAAAAGATGGCAATAAAACCCACTATTAACTTAAGGTTACCTCTTTTAACCCCGCGATTAATTAGACTTTTAACATTACCCTCTAACTTTATAATTAACGCAGGAATAGTCAAAAACGTCCCTTACAACGTGTAAAGAAATCTGACCCGAACTGGATTGCGTAGCCGTGACTGGTCCGTTCGCGCCTGCCGACGGTCCGTCCTGCTGTCCGTCACAGGTCCAAGAACTGTTTTTAGTGGATGTTCCCTGTGACGGGCCCGTTAGCCTGCGACGGTCCGTCCTGCCATTCCGATCATGAGTTCAGAGAGTCGATTTTAGTACCCCAATTCAGATTTTCTAAGTGTTTTGAAACGCACCCTCCCACGACGGTCCGGCGTGCCTTGACGGTCCGTCTTTGGCCTCCGTCACCTCTGCCGTGTTTCCAGACTCAATCTGTGCTCAAATGACTAAACCCGGTCGTTACAAGTTCATAATATGTAATCAGACAATTTACTTGTGTATTGATAAAAACCTCAAGATGAATTGACGATAAATGTCCTCAAATAGTAAAATCATTATTTATGAAAATAAAGCTTCACATGTTTGATATGGAATACGATATTGCATACAACGAATTGTACGCATCAGACTGATAAATTATGATATAGTTCTTGTCAATTGATTTACATGTCGGGGACCAAATTTTTCTTTGATTATTTTGATATGTGGTATATTATCAATGAATATACATTGATGCACAGGATAATTCTTCAAATATTGAGAATTTGTTGTTTGTATAACATAAGGTGGGAGATTAGAAAAACAACACAAATGTTGTTTACATACTTCTGTTGAAGGTACCTTAATTATAGAGTCTACGACATGCATGAAGCATGATAGACTAATAAATTCTAAAGAATTTTTTTTTTTAAAAGGGAGAGGATCAAAGAATTAAAATGATCATACAATATGCTCTTGGAGAGCCTACGACTTAACACTATGAAAATCTCATGAGAGGGGTAGCTACCTAAAAATAATGAAGTGATAAGATCTCAATAAGTTTTGTCATACTGTAATCGATACAAAATGGTATATTATTGACGATATCTTTAATACAATAACACGCAATATTGTAAAAGATTATGAGGATATAATTTCTACATCTATTAAAGCATGCTTTTGTATGAATTACTTTATCATTGAAAAGTGGAATATGAATCTTGGTATGTCAAAACTTATTGACTTGCAATCTAGGCACTAGAAAGATGTCATACATCTAATATTGAATATGTGTCTTGTTAAAATTGATATGAAAATATCCAATGGGTTCAAAATCTAAAGCATAGACAAGTTCTGGAAAACTTGTTATCAGTTCTCATAAGTATTAAATAGATTCAAAATGCATAGAGCATATACAAGTATTATTATCAATTTGCTACTAGAATTGAAACGCTTGCAAATATTATTTGCTTAAAGAAAATGAAGTAAGTACCTCGCAGAAATCTTTGAGCCTGAAGGGAAGATTTATAAAATCAGTAAAGAAGGCATATTTCCTCAAGGTTTTCTACCACTCATAAGCTCCCAACAATGGTATATCAACCATGCAAGAGGTCTGTCAATAATATTATTGTTGATTTATTCACCATCTCTACCACTTACAATTTCAAGAAGTGGTGTTCAAGCTTGAAAATGAAGTTTCTAGTCCTCTAAACTTGATGTTCTCATAAGGGGAGTTAATACGCATTACTCTTTTTCCTCAAAGTTTTGTCCATTGGTTTTCCTTGTAAGGTTTTTATGAGGCATCCATAATTATTAGATATGTGTACTCTTTTCCGTTCACTAAATTTTTTTTCACTAATTTTTATCTACTAAGGTTTTAGCGAGGCACATAATCTAACGACATTCAAGAAGGGAGTGGTTATAAACAATTTGGTTCTATTCCTAATTGCTGTTCTCATAAGGGTAGTTCATACGCATGTACTCTTTTTCCTCAAAAGGTTTGTCCCATTGGTTTTCCTGTAAGGTTTTTTAAATGAGGGCACCATACTTATTAATATGTTTACTGCTTTTTCTTCTACTAAATTTTTTTCACTGATTTTATCTACTAACGTTTTAGCGAGGCACATAATCTAACGACATTCAGAGGGATTGTTATAACCATTTGATATAGTTAATGTCTAAAATTCAAATATTGAGTCCTTGTAGGATTGATTACGAATCCTACTTGGGACTCAATATGTTTGCCCTATAATAAAAGGGTTTTCCTTCATTTTAAATAAGATTGGTTAAGTCAATGAATCCTGAATATACTTCAAGATGGATAGAAAATCTTTCTCTTCTCCCGACTTTATTCGTCGTTTAATTTAATTATAGTTTCATAACAATATAATCCTAATCAGTTTATAATATAATAGTAATAACAATACTAGTCACATAACAATCACAGACAACAACAACACAATTAATAACATAATATAACATGAACAATAAAAATAATATAATAATAATATTAATAATAAATAATAACAAATAATGAGTAAGATACCACTTATAATATAATAATAATAATAATAATTATAATAAGAACAACAACAAACAACAACAACAATAATAATAATAGTGATAAATTAATAATAATTACAATACTAATAACAGTAATAATAATAGTAATAACAATAACAGTTACAATAACAATAACAATAACAACAACAACAAGAACAACAATAATAATAATATGTCACGACCCAAAACGCGTCGTGACTGGCACCCACATTTAACCTCCGAAGTGGGCGAACCAATCAATTTAACCTAACTTACAAAATACAAGCATAACGCGAAAACTCAACTGTTACTAAATATCATTTCCTAAAACCCAAAAGTCATCACATCAAGGACATCAATCTTCAATACTAAGTCTAAGAATATCAAATACACCAAAGTAAAAGAATAAAATAGTATGTGTCCGAAAGAATAGGACCTCATGTCATGACCAAAAATCCAACACAGCTTGTAATGAATAGCTCCCCTGGAATTGTATAGCGGGATGCTGCGAGATGAGGGAAACTGAAGTCCATAGTACACTCTCTGCATTTCATAAAAGGAACAAAGAAAAACACAGTAGGACTCATAGGGTGCAACATTACTGAGTAGTGTATCAATCGGCCACCCAAAAATAGAACAATATCAATAAATAAATTATGAACTCAATCATATCACTTAACAGGTGATAAACAACAACCAACATGACAGCTGTCAACAACATTAACGTAATCTACGTAATAAGTCAATTATATCAGATCACGCATGAGGACTCATGCCTCCCAACAAAACCTTCTTTGGAGTTTAGTTTCTTTGAGATTAGTACTTTGGTCATTAATTCAACATGTTTTTACTTTAATTTCCGTGTCGGAACGTTACACTCCGATCCCACAATAATATGTCTTAACGGTTACACTCCGATCTCAAGAATATCGTTCGAACGTGACACTTCGATCCAAAAATCCCGTGTCGAAACGTGACACTCCGATCCAAGATATCTTAATTTTATATTTAATATTTACCAATCTTCCTTCGTTAATACTATTTCATTGAGCCTCTTTCTTCAGCATCAGCTTCAATAGAAATGTTTTACTATATATTCCACGGCTCGGGGTTTTTGAGCACCAATCACAAAAAAACACATGACCAAGCCATACAAATCACACAATCAAGTACATCGAAAACTGCCTCAACTCATGCAATGCCATATAAGCCACTATTATAAGATTTTACTATCAAAATAGCATAACACCATAACCTACCTCCCCGAAAACTGAAGTCAAGCGAGCTCTTCTCCAATACTTTTCTTTTCCTCAATGTCTCCGAACGTTTTCAATCTTATCTTCAACTTTCATGAAAGAAGCAATATAATGTTGTATCAACTTTTTTTATATGTTGAGCTTCCTGAGTTACCCGGAATGTCGAACACGTGTTGAAATCCTCAAGATTTGATTTTTCCCTTTCGTAAAGCTTCATAATGTTTCCAATCTACCAAATATGCAATACTCATAAGCAAGTGAGTCCATAAACATCCATATTACTATAAATCTAACCCAGGTCCAAAACTCATCCTAATATAGTCAAGCTTCTAAATTTCAAGCCTAAGGTTAATCTAATATTCAAATGGTATTCATAAGTTATAATAACCTAACCTTCACTCATACATATATAATATATCAATATGAAGTGCGATAATAATAAGGAAAAATCCAAACTTGGAATCAAAATACAAACCAATTTCATTCTCTTGTGAATTTTCCATTTTTTTTTGCAGAATGTTACATGAGAATCTATCTATAATATGTTATTAATAAGTAACATCCCCCCTCTATCACATTATTATCACCTATCATGAACATACTTATCCCCTACTATCCACTAGTTGTTGTCGATTCTAACTAGCAAAGTAATACTACCCAGTATGTATAAAATCAATACTATAACAATTTGAAAACCAACCCTTTTCCCAACAAAACATATAAAAATGATAAGTTATGATTATCTATCATAGAATAACTAATTAAAATGGAGTGGTATATATATACATCTCCTACATGAAATTTAAGCACAATGTTTTCTTTCTCTGGCGTTAATCTTCACATGTAAGTTCCGCCTCTTTTTTTTTCTTTTTTTTTTTCTATTGATTATTGTTACCCTAATTATTATATGACTCATTATAAAAGTGGAAAAGAAACCCTATTAAGTTATGTTATCTCTGTTACCCTCACTACATAATTATTAAAACTATCCCATTAATTTTATAATTATAATTACAAATAGTAAAAAATACCCATTTAGAATCTATCGAAAATTATTTTATGAAATAAAATGCTCTATTGCTCAAATTGAACAAATGGGTCGTTACATTAGATACCAATTTACCCATCGTTCGTCCTCGAACGATCAATAGAAGGCGAGGGTAAAACGGATAGTTGTCTCAACTATTCCTTTACAATATTAGTACCCAAGATCTCACCTCAAAAGTACCGAACCAACCAATTGGAGATCTACACCTCCTCCCATACAATGCCTCAAATGGAGCCATCTTAATACTCCAATGATATCGTTTTGTATTAACTCAATTAACAACAAAACTATTCCCCAATGGAGTACTCTTCAACTGATTGATTCTTCTACTAGACCTTGACACAACAATATATATATATATATATTTTACATAATCATGATACAATCCTAAAGCAATATTGGCTAAAACCAGGAGTATTCCCAAACCATCCACCACAACTCATAATGCACAAACCATCATGGATCTTATCAAGAATACATTCTCAGAACAAAATGTTTCCTCGACTTAAGCTATACAAATATGAATCTTTAGACATTAAGTAACTCAATCTAGAAAATCGAACCATTTGATCCAAATATGGAAAAGATCAAGTAACCACCGAGTGATACACCCAAGCATACAGAACTTCTAACAAACTATCGAACTGGCCAATATTAGTAAGCTATCACAAAAACCTTTAAGATGACAAACAGACCCAATGGGTCCTCACGTTCAATCACACATAACCAAAACATGATATCGATGATGAGATAAATCTTATGCTATCGAACAACTGGTCGCTCTCTTAAATTCTCATATTCAATTGTGTGTTAAGTCACTAGTATACTTAGATTCTTTCTCAAACAACACCAATCTTTCGTACAAAGAAGGAAAATTCAACCAGGTTTCCGCTCTACCAAGAGGACAATCAAATATGATACATACGTCAGGTCGAATAACTCTAGATAATCCCTTCATATTATCCATATCAAACAATTTTATTAATCGCCTCTACTCTCTTTGCTTTGTCAGCTTCCTACAATCTCTACTTTAGTCCTATTATAGTGCACAAATACTTGGTTTATCAATCTCACATCCACTGACTTTCAACACTTTTAATATTATAGAATCTCTCACGGCACATGGATTCATCTACCGATACTCCCAAACCATCCATGAGTATCAAAGTATTCTATCCATACATGTTTAACTATGACATCATTAAGCATTTCATGACATAAACTTCTATATATCTTGAAATTTTCCATACAACATACTCTTGTTCCTTTTTGCTGACTCACTTACCAATTTTATTTTATTTATTATTTTTTATTATTATTATTATTATTATTATTATTATTTGTCACAAAAATCCTTGACATTTTTATCTTAGCCTCTAAGTCAAAACATTACGGGAAACCCCTTAACAATCAAAAGTAACAAAAATTTCGACTTAAATTATGCACAAGTCCTTCAAAATGCTTTATATTAAATGTGATCAATCATTTCTTACTTTACCAATCCATACCTTGATAAACGTACCACCACTAATGTAGACTTATAAATATATGTATTTGAAAAATTGAATTGTAAATTCAATTATGTAACTCAATCCTCTTATCTATCAACATTAGCTCATACCTTGAAGATTTTTAGGAATTCATGTATCTTCGCGCATCATTAATCGGCTCTTCATACATCTTACCATATCCTTCGCTATAAATTTAATAGTACTTAATACTGAACTCACAACAACAAAAGAACTTATTGTCATACTCGAGTTGAACACATCTACACTCTTTTCTCAAGTCTTATCCAAAAACTTTTAATCAATCTGATGAACCTGTGACATCATTACCTTAACAAAAATAAAATAGATAAAACCACAAGTCCCTCAACTCAATTCTAAACCTCTAAAATATACCTCTTTTTCCCTGTCATTTTCTTAAATTAATATTTCTCTTATTAAATATTATATTAAAACACCTCATAATACACACTATAAATACAATGCGTCTACAATTTTAAATGCAAGCACCATCCAAATGTAGTTTTTGCTCAAAATTAAAGAAAATGATCTTGCAGACATCTAAATCAAATCTCCACCGTTCAAATCAACCACCAAGATGTCAGGAACACGTAGTTAAACTTTTAGCCCGATCCAACGGTTAGTTAATTGAGAAACACGATCTGAAAGTTGCTGGTTGGACAAAAAGTATGCAACAAAATAAATATCTTTCTTCTATCTTCTCACTTCTCTCTCAAAACCTCCCTTATGTCCTAATGTATTTCAAGGAGAATACTAATGAGTATTTTAATTTTTCTCTTAAGATCATCTCTATTTATAACAATGTGTTTTTTCCCTTACAAAGTCCAAAATCACCTACAAATAGATTAGAAATCCAATTCTTTGCAGCTAATAGGATGGAAATCAAATAAAAGAATAATTTCAACTCCGTTTTCAAGTAGGATTAGACCTTGTCCAACTCGTTAAGAAAATAACTAAGTCGATAATCCAGAACCGTGAAACCACTATCAGCTTTGGTTTCACCTAACTAATTCTAAATGAAATTTTCGATACTATTACAACAACATAATTCAATAGGGTCTATTCCACTTTATCTTTTACCATCATGCTTAAGCTAGACCTTTTCATCAATGCATCATAAGTGAACCCTTTCCTCGACTGACACTTAACTCAGGTATACGCATCAAATTTAAAGGGACTACTCAACTTTATAAGCATTTTTATTACTAAAATCTTCAATGCATTCACACCGTATACCATAGGACTTTTGTTCCCCTATAAGTCTGTCATCCTAGTAGCAATCCTACCTTTTGAAGCTTAAGATAAAATGTTCAGTCCTTATTCAGAACCCTCAAGATACATTCACAAGATATAATTAGTATTGTACGCAAAAATCACTGTTGAAATATTTCTGAGCAATAAATGCATTTCAAAGTGCCCTTTAGTAATCCATAGTTGGTTTCTCAATATGAATGAAACACTATCCGATTATCTGAAATGTCCAATTACAACTAAAACTTCTGTAGGAGTTGTATCTTACTTGACAATCGACAACCTTTCCCACATGACCCTAGTACCTGTCCACCGTGAAAGTCCATTCGATACCTAACTAAGACATCATTCTCTCGATAAGATGGTTACCCCAAATAGACCACATATTTCGATCCATTGAATATTCAACATTATCCATTTGTTCTCTCTCTAGGAGGCCAAACGAATTCGGTCTTACTTCTAAGAACATTCAATAACAAAAATGACACACTTCGTACTCTAACCAAGTCGTATCTGAGGAATCCTCTCTGATAATATCCTCCGCTATGAAGTCATAGAGTGGCTTTACTAATCGAAACTCAACATGAACTACCACCAATATTTTGCAATTCCATAAAATAAGTACATATTGTCGAAGGAATTTGTTCTACTTGTCGCTATTCCAACTCATAATAATCTAGTACTAACCTATTGTGAAATAGAGTGACGGAAGTCCCATGATATTATTTGTATAACTAGATACCAATGGATTCATTAGTAGCACGAAATAAAGAATTAAAATGATTTTCCTAAGTCTTATAGCCTCTCAAAGAAAGTAAAGGCGTCCCCATACTGTTCCGCAAGACTCGTACTAGATCTGTCCTTGTTGGATGGAGATCAATGACCCTAACGCTCGATACAAGTTTGTCACGACCCCGAAATGTGGTCTGTTACTACGTGTGTTGCTCTGCTACTGGCACCCCACACAGTTAACCTCCTAATAGGGCGAACATCAATTTAACCTAACTTACAAATACAACATAACGCGAAAATCGCACTTTACAAATATCTTTCCTAAAACCCAAAAGTCATCAATCAAGACATCAATCTCCAATACTAAGTCTAAGAATTGCAAATCAACTCAAAATAAAAGAATAAAATAGGATGTGTCCCCGAAGTATATAGACATCATTCCATGACCCAAAAAATCCACCACAACTTGAATGATAGCTCACCCTGAACTTGATATGCGGGAGCTGGCTATAGATAAGGGAAATCTGAATCATAGGTACCTTCGCTGCATTTCATAAAGAAACAAAGAAAACACATAGGACTCAGTACGGGGGCAACATGTTACTGAGTAGTATCCATATCGCCCCACCCAAACTAGAACAATATTCAATAAATAATAGTATGAACTCAATCATAAGCACTTACGGTTTATAAAACAACAACCACCTGACCACCACACTGTCAACAACATTAAAGTAAGCTCGTAAAAGTCCTGAGATCAAGATCACGCATAGGACTCATGCTCCCAAACAAAACCTTCTTGGGTAGTTGAAGTTCTTGAGATTAAGTACTTTGCATTAATTCCAACATTTTTTACTTTTAATATTACCTGTGTAACGTGACCACCCGATCCAACAATAATATGTCCGGAATTGACCTATCCGATCCAAGAATGATCGTGTCCGAACTTACACTCCCGATCCAAAAATACCGTTCCAGAACGTGACACCTGGCTGCTCCATCCAAGAATACATTATTTATCATTTAATATCACAACTCTTTCCATTCGTTAAATATTTCATTGAGCCTGCTTATGTCAAGCATAACTTCAATAGATATGGTTTAAGATTAATACATTGCACGGTCCTCTCGGGATTTCAGACAATCACAAAAAAAAAAACGATGAACCAAGCCAACACCACACACAATCAAGTACATAAAAACTTCACATACATTCAGTGCATATCGTCACTTTAAAGTTACTATCAAATATATAAACCATAACCTCCCCTCCACCGTAATAACCGATTTAAGCAATCTACTTCTCCATATCTTTCTTTTCCCCCCTCAATGGCTCCGAACGTTTTTCATCTATCTTCAACTTTCAATGAAAGAGCAATATAATGTTGTATCACTTTTTGTATATGTTGAGCTTCTTGAAAGTTCTTGGAATTCGAACACGTGTTTGAATCCTCAGATTTGAATTTTTCCCTTCGTACAAAGCTTCCGACTGTTTCCAATACCAAATATGGCAAACTCCATAGCAAAAGTGAGTCCATAAACAACCAAGATTACATAATCAAACCCAGGTAAAACTCATCTAATATGAGTCAATCTTCTAATTCAAGCCTAAGGTTAATCCTAATATTCAATGGTATTCATAAGTTATAATAACCTAACCTTCACTCATACATATATTAATATATCAATATGAAGTGCGATAATAATAAGGAAAAATCCAAACTTGGAATTAAAATACAAACCAATTTCATTTACTTGTGAATTTTCCTTTTTTTTTTTTTTGCAGAATGTTACATGAGAATCTATCTATAATATGTTATTAATAAGTAACATTCCCCCTTTATCACATTATTATCACCTATCATGAACATACTTATCCCCTACTATCCACTAGTTGTTGTCGATTCTAACTAACAAAGTAATACTACCCAGAACTTATAAAATCAATACTATAACAATTTGAAAACCAACCCTTTTCCCAACAAAACATATAAAAATGATAAGTTATGATTATCTATCATAGAATAACTACTTAAAATGGAGTGGTATATATATACATCTCCTACCTGAAATTTAAGCACAATGTTTTTCTTTCTCTGGCGTTCATCTTCACATGTAAGTTCCGCCTCTTTTTTTTCTTTTTTCTTTCTATTGATTATTGTTACCCTAATTATTATATGACTAATTATAAAAGTGGTAAAAAGAATCCGCTATTAATTATAATGTTATCTTCTTTAGCCATCAACTACATAAATTATTAAAACTATCCCATTATTTTTATAATTATAATTACAAAAATTCAAAAATACCCATTTAGAATCTATCGAAAATTATTTTATGAAATAGAATGCTCTATTGCTCAAATTGAACAAAGGGTCTTACTACTAATTAATATAACAATAATAACAACAAACAAACAATACACACAACAACAACAAGCATAATATAATATAATAATATAATATATCTAATAATAATATACATTTTATAATTATAATACATATAAGTATAATTAGAATAATGAATAAACTAACAACAGCAACAACACAACAATAGAACGACAACAACAACAATAATTATAAGATAAAGAATAAATTGGCCCGCATCCTCCCCCTACCTCCTCCTCCTCCTCTCCTGTCCTCCCTCCTCTCCGCCTCCTCTCCTCCTCCTCCTCCCTCCTCCTCCTCCGCTCCTCGTCCTCCTCGTCCTCCTCCTCCCCTCGTCCTTGCTCCTCCTCCCCTCCTCCTCCTCCTACCTCCTCCTCTCTTCCCACGTCCTGCTCCTCCGCCTCCTCCTCCTGCTGCTGCTCCTCCTCGCTCCTCCTCCTCCTCCTCATCCTCCTCCTCTGCTCCTCCTCCTCCTCCTCTCCTCCTCCTCCTACTCCTCCTCCTCTCCTCCTCTCTCCTCACTCCCCACCCCCCCCCCCCCCACCCCCCCCCCCCCCGTCCCCTCCTCCCCTCCTCCTCCCCCTCCTCCTCCTCCTAATAAGAAGAGTAATAATAAAACAATAATAATAAAAATAGTATCCCAATAATAATATAATATAATAATAATATGGATAATAATAATACTATAATATAATAGTAATCATAATAATCTTAAATCTTGTAAAATGCTATATTAAAAACCTATATTATAGATGTAACAAATATAAAAGCATAAATTAATATGACTGTATCACGTAATTACTTTTAGAAATATTAAACTTCCTTTATTATTCTAAAAATAAATAATCATTATATACTAACAATTAGATGATACAATTTCATTAACTGTTGTTTTCTCTTCCCCTGCTTCTCCCAGAACCCTTAGCCTTGCTATTTTCTTTTCACAAGAAAAAAAGTTACTCTCTTCTTTTCAAGAACAAGCCTTTGAATTCTTTGTTCTCTACGATGGAGCCTTCACCTCCTCTCTATTATTGTCTTTTACAAGAATTTCCTTCTATGGAGAAATCAGACCTTATGAAAACATTGTTGGAGAATAGTCATTTAGATTTTTCCGGCAGTGAACTTAATCTTTTCTTCCCTATTTTTAGGCTCTAGTCAAAGTATCCAGATCCGATCAACCAAATATGAACCGTACCCCGCACCCGCACTAATCTCGCTTGAGACAGGTTTGACTCCAACACAGAAGAGTCCGCACAACATAGACTGAATGGGCTCTTGTAGAATCAACAAGCAGTTTATATTACACCAATCAAGAATTTACGTTACACTTGAAGTTGAATACTTTTAGGTGAATAAACTTGAAATGTGCCTTCCTCGGAATTCAGGTGCCTCGACATACCACCAGGATAGATGTCCATCTTTTCTGTTCCTACTCAGCATAATCGACAGAACAAGCTCTAGATTGTTCCTTTTTTTCCTCCTCAGTTATGGCTTTAAAAATATGAGATATTTTTTATCCTGTATTGAACGGATGAAAACACAAAAGTAGAGCCTAATGTTCTTTGCTTGAATGGTTTAGATAAGCCATGGTATCATTCATTAGTTTTGAATAGGGGCTTTTGACTTTGTTTGAATTCCTAGAGGAGGTATGTGATAGATTTGGTGTGGGATACTTTAATTATATAGTGGAGGAGTTTAATAGGCTGGAACTGACTAAATCTTTGGATATTAATCTGGACAATTTGAATATCTTAAACTTAAATGTTTGTAAGAAATCCTACTCTTGTTGAGTCTTATTTTGTTTCCAGTTTTACTGGTGTAACGACTCTTTTGGTCATTTTGAGTAGTTAGAGCTTTTTATTCATAAATATTTTTTCGATAGATTTTAAATGGGTGTTTTTGGACTAATTCAAATTATATTATTTAATTGTGGGGTAATTTTTAATAATTTATTATTAGGGTTCCAAAAATATATTAAATAATAGTAGTACATATTATCATATTGTTAGAATTAGTCTTGTTAATAACCAGAGGTAAATAATTTGGTAGAGAGAACAAAAGTAGACGAGAGAACAGAGGTCGCGTTGAGCGAAGAAATCCAGCTCAGATAACTTCAGGTAATTTTCTTATTTTGATTATTATTATTATTATACTTATGGTTGGCTGTGTGATTTAGTTGTTAGAAGAAGAGATACAAGTGGACATTAATTTTTTGGAACGAAGGAATTAACGATTCTTTTGGTCAGAATCTCTGTTTTTAGATTGGGAATAACAGATAGTAGTTGGATTAATAATTGCAAATGATATGCCTGATGATATATTATACCAAAATACTTATTAATAAGAATAGGCATAATTTCAATTCCGTATAGAAATTATACATCCGGGTCCACTGATACACCACAATGACGTTTATATTCGCCAGGTTATGTCTATACGTTACCTACATTATAATTAAGGTTTAATATATTAAGATAGATTAATTAAATATTAGGTTACGAATTATTAAATTTATTAAATATATGCTAATTGGAGATAATGACTTATCCGTAGATTTGTGTTTTTGGTAACAATTTATGCGGTTCATAATGTCGGTACAGAACATACTGGGTAGTATTGATATATGGAGACATTTTGACATGTTTTGTGGATGGATCTGGCGACTGAGCCGAGTGAATTTTCCCGTGGTGTTTGTGGTAAGACTATTGTAATTAAGTTGAAAAGGGGGGGGTGTTTAGGGGACAAGTTAGGGTTGATGATGGTTAATTGGGGAGTAACAAATAATGTTTGGGAGATTTAGGTTAATGTAATAATACTTAGAAGTTGGCATGTGTGAAGTATGGGATAGTGAATGATAAGTAGGATTGGGCATTTTTTTTTATACGC
Source organism: Solanum habrochaites (assembly GCA_027704765.1). Lineage (NCBI taxonomy): Eukaryota > Viridiplantae > Streptophyta > Magnoliopsida > Solanales > Solanaceae > Solanum > Solanum habrochaites. The sequence goes on along the minus strand of JAKWJA010001684.1, from coordinate 9,492 downwards.
TTATTGTGGTATAAATTATCTGCAACATGGAGGAACAGCTCTTTGGTTACTATTATTTAAATTATCAATTGGGTATTATAATGATCTTAAATTATATAGGAATTGAATTCAGTGCACGTCTGTATCAACTAGTTTTCATATAGTGATTTTTTGATTTTTGTTTTATAGGAATGCAGATTTAATCCTACGCTTGCAATATGAAAAATACGGGAGTTGACATCAATATTTAGGAGTTTTTTTAGAATAATATGAGTTTCTATAGTCCCGTTTACTTATGAGTTATGCATATTTAATAGATTGGAAATACGTTGAGGCATTAAAGAAAGGAAAATCATTGGGAAACTAGCTTGTTGGCCTTCGGTTCTTCGGTAGAGGTAGATTCTGTTTAATGCAAAAAAAAGGTATTTTGTATATGATAAACTCTAAATAGCGATTGAATATGTATTGAGTGGATAGTGTAAGTCTCCTCTGTTATTGATTGTGTGGTTTGTGGTTTGGCCAAAATTATGAAATTGTTGAAGTTCTATTTTGAACCCTCTTTCAAATTAAATGACGCTTGAATAAAGAAGGTTTGATGAAATAAAATAATGAAGATAATTGCTCGAGTGTCACGTTCCCACACGATATTGGATGGGATCGGGTGCATTGTTCCGAACGTTATATGGGATCGAGTGTCCTTCCGACACGAAAAAAAATGAAAACATTAAAGGCAGTAATCTTGAATTAACTTAAATATCAACTTCAAACTCAAAGAACCCTATTTCCCCATGAGTATGGGTGAAGGCATGAGTCCTCATAGGTGTGCTTGATGTTGTATTGAGATTGTATTTGATATTTTGTTTGTTTGTATGTTTTTTGTTGTTTACCATATTTTAATTAGTCGTGGTTGATTGTTATATTATTATTCAATGTAGATTGGTTTCTATTTTGCGTTGGTGGCCGCTATACCTACTTGTACGTGTTTCCTTGTACTGACTGACTCCTTTTTTTATTTTCTCTTTCTTTGTTCTTTGTGGAGTGCACAGTGTCCATCGCTTCAAACTCGCCCTCAGCTCTAGTCAAATCCAAAGCCCATCAGAGTTTCAGGGTGAGCTATTAGTTTCTAGAGCTCGTGCTGGATTCTCTCCAATGCACGTCTTGATGTCTTTAATGTCGGACATGGACCAATCAATGTTTTACCTTATTTTGGTTTCTTAAATACTTTTTTAGACTGGTAATTTTAGGATAGATGTTCCTTGAATGTTATGACTTCCCTGTTTTGGGGGATAATAAGTAGTTAAACTTTAGAAACGTATTTAACATTGTTCTTATAACTTTTGAGCTTCCGCAGTATTTTTGCTATTTATAGTTGAAGTATTGATATATGTTGGGGTTCAGACTTATTGGTCGCCCACCTAAGGGGTAAGTGTGGTGTCACTCCTTAATCGTTTAGGGTCTGACAAACTGGTATCAAGCCAGGGTTCGTTTGGTCTCATCACCAAGGAAAGTCTAGTAGAGTCTTGTAATGGTATGGGGACGCCTTTACTTTTTTTCGAGAGGCTATAGGACATTAGAAAACTCCATCTTTCTTTCTTTCGTGCTATTCTTGGCTCAATTGGTAACTGGTGATACCAATTTGTATCTGACATTCTCACTCTTTTCGCAGATGGTAGAACTAGAGAAAACACTGTGTGCCAACACCAACACCGTGCAAGACAGGGAGCGTTTGAGCCAACCATTGGTGCTGTAGACTCGATGGAGGCGAATGTCAGAAGCCTGTGGTAGAGGTCCACAGAGGAACGCCACTAGAGGTAGAGGACAACACCTGTGGCACCTAGGAATGAAGCAATTATCCTCCACCGACTGATTAGGTAGATAGCGTGTGAGGAAGGGGAAAATGAGCAGGTTCAGATAAGGAAGTTACCACCATACCAGCCTACCTAGAGATGATTGAATCAGGTTCTTACTTATCTTAGCGGTTCTCTGGATCAGGGCCATACACCCTCCAGTGTTTCTGGCACACGCAGCTCAGGTGTTCAGGATACAACATGCAACTGCTCGTGGCCCCCGCATGGTTGCATCATTGTAAGTAAGTGCACGTTTCCTTTCTCGAACCCTAGAACTACAGGGTCTATACTGACAGGGTGATCACATGACCTTTTCATTCAGTTCTTACAGTTGAAACCTCCATCTTCCAGGGTGCTGAATCTGACGATGCCTATGATTTTCTGGTTGATTGTCATGACTGCTCATAAGATGGACATAGTAGAACGATTTTGTGTTGAATTTGTGTATCTACAGTTTCAGGGGATGCCAAAATAGGTGTGTGTCGTATTTTGAGCGTCAACCACATCAAGGGCACCACTATGACTTTGGGCATCATTTTTCATAGCTTATTTATGAGAAGTATATCCCCGGACTTTTGAGGATCGGAGGAGAGATAGTTTCCTGAGGCCTAGACAAGGAAGATGTATGTTTAGCTGGCTTATGAGGGCCAAATTTCGTGCACTATCCGGTATGCACTCTCTCAGCCCCCCCTCTTTTGGGCTTCACAGTCCACAAAGCGGATTTGCCGCTTTGTGCAATGATTGAGTCGATTTGCAATTCCAGCCTACAAGTTCTGCACATACAAAGGCAAAATCCTTCATGAAGTTGTTGATTTTGTGATAGCGGTACGGGTGTGAAGTAACAACTTCACCACAACATCGATATTTTAAGAAGTTTCGTAAGAGTGAGTTAGTGGGTTTCTTACTCTAAGGGCGAAAGTTCAGGAGGTTAATCCATCCCGTCCTATTCCATTCTCATTGCAGTCTTCAGCTGGGTGTCCATCACAGACCAGTCGGCCTTTTTATGAGTTTGGAGGTTATCTCCAACTCCGCCATTTTCACGAGACCGTGTACTTGACTCCAAAATTGTTATGAGTGTTGAAAGGTCTGGACATATTTAGAAAATATTGTCCAAAACAGAGGTACAGACCCCCATTATTGAGGTAAGGTGGTCATGATAGAGGCTGCCATTCTGTAGGACGTTGTGGCCAAGGTATGGTGGAACCAATTCAGTCGGGGTGGCGGGCAAGTTGGAAACTACTTGGAGCTCTGCTTTGTTAGGGGCAATGTGGACAGACAGTTATAGTTGCTAGTGATAATGCTTTCCCTGGGAGGTCTGAAGCAGAGACATCTGTGCTGTTACACAGTTACTTTTTTGGTCTGTGATTGCATGCTTCTGTATTGTTTGATCCTGATCCAACAATTTTCATATTATCTTCCTCATTTGCTACTGGTCTTGATTTACTATTGTGATTTGCTTGACATGCCTATGTGGTTTTCTAACTCCTGTGGGGTTGGGGGAAAGTCTGTGATTAGTTGATAAGGTGTAATAGGTCTTGCCCCTTGTGACTTTGTGGGGAGCAAATCTTTATGTAGATTTTGATTATTCTAGAGATGGTTATTTTGATGTAATTTTGGGTATGACTTCGCTTTCTCAAAATTTTGCAATTTAGATTGGTACTGCTAAACCTGTGACATGGCCAGCCTGGACAGATCCTCTATTGTGGGAGGGTTGACCTATATCTTCTACCTCCATTCTTATTTCTGCTTTTCTTTTTCTTCGTACTAAGAGGAGTGGTTAGTAAGGGGTTGTTCCATCTTTCTTGGTCACATCTCCAGATGATACTTCCAAAGTACCTTCGATGGAGTCTGTTTCGAATTGTTCCCGTGAGTTCTGGATGTGTTTCCTACAGACCTTCCTGGTATGCCACCGGAAGGTTATTGATTTTTCATTGATCTGTACCCGGATACTCCGCCCCCTCCATCGCCCTATATAGAATGGCTCCAGCTGAGTTAAGTGAGTTAAAGGCCGAACTTCAAGAGTTGTTAGGTAAAGGTCTTATTAAAGACAAGTCATCCCCTTGGGGTGCTCCTTTTTTTTTGGAAGAAGAAAGATGGAAGTTTTTCGATGTTTCATATACTCAGCAAATGAACAATGTAACTATACTATTAAGAAAACGTATCCATTCCTCGTCATTGATGATTTGTCGATCAGTTACCAGGTCTTGTGTCTTTTCTAATATTGATTTGAGATCTGGTTATCATCAATTGAAAATCGGGCAAAAGATGTCCAAATACTGTTTTTCGAACAGGTATGGGCATATGAAATTCTTCCTAGAAATATGTCTTTTGGGCTTACGAATGGCCCTGCTGTCTTTCAGAGCCTGATGAACTGGAATTTTAAGGCATATCTGTCCATCTCTTTGTTTATTGGTAATTTATTGATGATTAGTGAGATACTCAAAGAGTAAGGACAAACATGAGAAAGAAAAGATTGGGGCCATCCATTCAGACACCACTATGGCTTACTTTTCTATCTCTTCTTCCCGCCCACACACTTTCCGGTTTTACTTTGTAGTTTTTGCCTGGAGAAAATAGCTTTATGATTCCAACTATCTCCAAGTGTGAGTTTTGCTAATTCCAGTGTCCTTCTTAGGGCAGTTGTTTCTAAGGATGGTGGTGATCCTTCTAAGATTTGAAAGCAGTTGAAAGTTGGTAATACATCTCTAATGTTTCATAGGTATGATGCTTTGTTTGTTTAGCTAGCTACTACCGTCGATTTTGTCAATGGATTTTTCTTTCTAATTGATTCCCACTTTTACAAATTTGACTAAGTATAATGTTTCCTTTGTAATGGTCAGACGAATTTGAAGAAAGCTTCCAGAAACTCAAGATCTTTGTTGTGACCTACTGCAACCATTCTTAACCTTGCCATTGGAAGGTAAGAATTTGATTGTTTATTGTGATGCATCTATTTTGTTTAAGTGCAGTGCTAATGGCAAGGAGAGGATGTAATTGGGGCTTATGCTTCGAGGCAATTAAAAGATCATGAACTACTATCCGACCTCATATTTGGAGTTGGCTACATTGATTTTGCATAAAGCAATGGAGACATGTATCTCTCATATGGGGGTCAGTGTGAAGTTTATACAGACCATCGTAGTTTATAATAGGTCTTTAGAGTAGTCAGAAAATATTGATTTGGATGCACAAGGAGGTGTATGGAACTTTCAGAATGACTATGATATTACGGAATAGAATTTGTATCACCCAGGAAAAGCTAATGTTGTGCATTGACACTTGTAAGTAGACAAGCGGGAGAATGGGTAGTTTAGGCCCACTTACAGTTTCTAGACCCCATTGGCATAGAGGTTCATACTCTGGCTAATCAACTTATGGGAGGCTTGAAGACTGTATTCAAAGGAGGATTTTTGGCCTGTGGGAGGAAAGATCTTCTTTCTTGACAAGATTACGGGAAATCCAGTTTGGTTATTGAAGCTGAGCAGAGTTCGAGCATTGGTATTTGCGAGATAGGCTAAAGAGTAGTAATTGGAAGAAGGTGTCTTGATGATTAAGGGAAGGGTAGTGTGGCCCCTGTGTGGATGATTTGATTCTTCTATTCTTTACAGAGGCTCATATGTCAAGGTTCTATACATCCTGGTTCAACAAGATGTATCGTGATATAAAGCAACTTTTTGGTTGGAGCAGAAATAAGGTGACATTTTGATTTTATTGGCCAAATGCCCAAATTGTATCAGGTAAGTATGAACCCCAAGAGGCCCGGAGGACACTTCAAACAATGCCCTTCCGAAAGAGAGTGGGAAAGAATGCAATGGATTTCGTAAGTTGGTCTTCAAAAGATCTTGGGTACGTATGATTCTATTTGGGTATTTGTTGTCAGGTAATAAGTTATGTCTGCTCACTTGCATTCCGTTAAGATGACTTCATGCAGAGAAGTTAGCCAACTACTAGATCTCTAGAAATTGTTCGACTTCACAGTTCCCCTTTCCATAATATCAGATAGAGGTAGCAATTACTTCTAAATGTTTTTGGAGGACATTACATGCTGAACTTAGGTAACCGCACTCAAGACTAGATCTTAGTACTGACTTTTTTCACCTCATACCGAGTGGGCAGTCAGAGCGAGACAATTCAAGTGCTGGAGGATATGCGTTCGTGCGTGATGTTTGGTAGATTTTTGTGGTCCCTTTGGATAATTCTTACCCTTAGCAAGTTTTCGTACAACAATAGTTATCATTCGAGTATTGATATGGTCCCCCTTTTGAGGCATTGTTGTGGAGGAGATGTAGGTCTCCTTTGGTTGGGTTTGTAGCTTTGATGTGAGACCTGGGGGGTACTGATCTTTTGAGGGAATCATTGGAAAGTGAATTTCATTCAAGAGAACGTTTGGATAGCTCAGAGCAGGAAGCAGAGTATCAGATCGGAAGATTAGGGACTTGGTAATTTATGGAGGGTGACAAGTCTTTTGCGGAAGGTTTCACCCATGAAGGTTGTGATGCTGTTTGGTAGGAGTAAGCTTAGTATGAGGTATATTGGGGAACCCATTTTGAAGTTGTACGCCGTGTTTAGTCGTTTTGGAGAGCAGATTTTAATTTCTTGGTAAAAACTGCCATTCCGATCGACCCCACGACGAACCGTCATGGCACGACGGACCGTCGTGGGGGGTCTCTTCCAAAACACTTAGAAATTAGAAATTTGGTTCTGAGTATCGACTCTCTGAACATCACATAGATGGAAGACGGAACTCGTGGTCCACGACGACCGCACAGAGCCATTCATAAATTCAGCCTCTGAAATCTGTGACGAGCAGCAGACGGTCCGTCGCAGGCGCGAACGTCCGTCACAACATTCGCGACGTTGCCCGTCGCAATGCGCGAGGAGGGCGTCCGTCAATGGCTGCGTAATCCCAGGCTGGGTCCGGATTCTTCTGTTAAGTAATTTTTTTAAGGGGCATTTTGGACTATTTCCTGCTTAAATTATAAGTAAGGGGTTATTTTAATTAAGTCAATTACTATGGGGGTTAAAAGAGGTACTCTTAAAATTAATTATGGGTTATTATGCCATCTTGTTAATACTTAATTATATGGCATAAAGGAGGTGAAGGTGGAAGTTGTGGTGTGTTAGGGATTAACAGCCAGAAGGGCCGGACACTGAATAGACTGAGGGGGATGTTCCTTCGGGTTCCCCGCCCGCGCGGTTCCCCCCGCCTCCGCCCCCTCCCCGCCCCCCGCGCGCTGTCGACATCGAGACTCGCAAGGGAGACACTCCGAGAAACCCGCCTTTGGGGGAATTTGCTTGCTTGATAACACTCTATCTGTGGAGGTAGGTTATGGTTTTTCATTCAATACTATTCGTTAGTACTCTTATAGCGACTGCTATGTTTGGGTATTATTGTAAACCCTGACAGCTTAATTGTATGTTTGTTGACTGTGATTATACAATTTTGATAAATAAGCATGATGACGCATTGAATTTAATCTTGAAAAGAAATCCTAATCTACCTTGTTAATGAGACTTGATGATGCCTTGTATAAAAGAACGCCTGATGAAACTAAAGTATTATGTTAGGGGATCGGGTGTGCACGAACCGCGCACCTAGAATGTAGGGATCGTGTGTCATAACCCGACACGTAGAATAGGGATCGTGTGTCACGACCGACACGTAGAATTAAGGGGGATCGGGTGTCACGAACGTAACACGTAGATTAGGGATCGGGTGTCATCGAAACCGACACGTAGAATAGGGGAACGGGTGTCACGACACCGACACGTATAATTAGGGGGTCGGAGTGTCACGTACCGACACAAGATGAATGAACATAATGAATCTGAAAGATGTTAATATACCCGAATCTAATGAACCTAAGTTTGGGGCCGCAATGGGTATGGGCATTGAGGCTTGAGTCCTCAATGGGTTGAACTTGGCGTGGCTTATTTAATTAGGTATAGAACGGGTTGTTGCTACATTTTGAGTTTGTAGTTGATTTTATGATTTATTTTGATATCTACTGTTTTCACATTTGAGTTGGCCGATGATCCCTATTCAGTAACTCTCGGTTTTGTACTGACCCCTACTTGTATGTTCTTTCTTTGTGTATTGTGGAGTGCAACAAACTACCGTCGTCTTCAACTCACCGAACTCTAGCCAGTCTTCATTACTCGATTTCATGGTGAGCTCATGCTTCTAGAGCTCTGGACTGGATCTGCTTCCTCATTCCTTGATGCCTTGATTTTCCGCGCATAGACTATCTTTTGTTATTTTATCTTCTTAGAATATTCTTAGTTTAGTACTTTGACAAGATGTGTCTGGTGGTGATGACTTCCAGATTTTGGGAATAATAGATGTTAATTTTTAGAAGTTATTGAATTGGTTTTTGTATTAATGAGTTTAAGGCTCCGCATTCACTTCCTGTTTATAATTAATTGAAATGTCAGTGTTTAGATTGGTCGGTTCGCTCAAATAGGAGGGTAAGTGTGTGGGTGCCCAGTCGCGGCCCGTTTTGGGTCTTGACAACTTGGTATCAGAGCATTAGGTTCGTTGGTCTCATCACACAAGACCAGGTCTAGTGGAGTCTAAGGACGGTAGGGGGACGTCTTTACTTTCTTTGAGAGGCTATAGGACTGTAGGAAAACTCCATTCCTTCTTTCCTTCCGGGTTTATTAACTTGACCAATTGGTATCTAGTTGTACAAAGTGTGTATCTGACCGATCTTCCACTCTATTTTTCGTTGATGGTTAGAAACTAGAGCAACAACTGCGCCAACACCAGCACCTGCAGGACAGGTTGGCGTCTGAGCCAGCCACTGGGGGCTGATCTCGAAGATGAGTAGTGACACGAGGACCCGTTGGAAGAAGTCAGTGGGAAGTACGTCCTCCTAGAGGAGATGACGAGCACCGCCTAGCCCATTTGGTACTAGGCGGTGACTCCTCCACCCACGTTAGGAATTGGTAAGAGAGGGTGAGGATTGGAGAGAATGAACAAGTCAGATGAGGAACTGCCACTCCAACCACCCCAGACATTGATCATCATGTTCTTGCTTATCTTAGTGGGTTATCTGATCAGGGCCCAGACGCCTCTAGTGTTTTTCTTTCGCACCAACACCATTCCGGTTCCGGAGGTCACCAATATGCAGGTACTATTGGCTCCCGCATGGATGCCTCTTGGAAATAGGCAAGTTTCCTCGTCCTGACCACAGGGCCTATTATGACAAATGTCGCATGAACTTTTCAGTAAGTTCTTGGAAAATGAAACCGCCCAGTCTTCAAGGTGCCTGAATCTCTGAGGACTGCCTATGCTTTTCTGGTTGACTGTCATGAGCTACTACACAAAATGGGTATAGTAAGAACGATTTGGTGTGAGTTTGGACTTATACGTTTCAAGGGAAACGCCAAAATGGTGTGGCGGTCACATTTTGAGTGTCAACCAACAGAAGCACCACCTATGACTTGGGCATCATTCTCTAAGCTTGTTTATGGAAAGTATATTTCCCGGCCTTGGAGGGATAGAAAAGAGATGAGTTCTTGGAGCAGAGCAAGGTAGGAGGTCGGTTATGCATATGCGGCTTAAGTTTCGCGCCTTATCCAGGGATGCCCACTGCCACTATGTTCAGTCCACAAGGCCGGGGTTCGCCGTTTTGGGAAGGGTTAAGGTCAGATGGGGGGGGGG
>JAKWJA010001683.1:0-42710 GCA_027704765.1 Solanum habrochaites | reverse complement strand
AAGTATTGAACACCCAAAGGCCCGAGGAACCCTTCAGATAATCCCCATAGCCTGGAAATGGGAGAGACGTGCAATGATATTCGTGTTGGTCTTCCAAAGACCATGGTAAGTATGTACTCTTTTGGGTGATTGTTAGATGTAACTAAGTCGTCTCAATTCATTCCGTCAACGGTGACTTATAAATACGAGAAGTTTAGCCAAACTTACATCTCAAAGTTTGTTCGATTGCATGGAGTTCCATGTCCATCATATCAGAGAGAGTACCAGTTTTCTTCTAAGTTTTGGAGAACTTTGCATGCCAATTAGGTACTACGGTTTTGGACCTTAGTACTGCTTTCAACCCCTCAGACGATGGTCAGTCCTGAGCCCGACAATTCAAGTGTTGGAAGATATGCTTTGTTGCGTGTGTGATATAGAATTTGTGGTCATGGGGATGACTTCTCCCTTACGAGTGTTCGTACAATAATGCTACCCATCAAGTAATTGATATGGGCTCCTTTCGAAGCACAAGAATGGGATAAGATGTAGTCCTCCCGATTGGTTAATTTGATGCAGTCGAGGTTAGGCCTGGGTACGGATCTTTTGAGGATTCGTTAGAGAAGGTGGAAATCCTTCAAGAAAGCTTGTATCTCGCAAATAGCAAAGAATCTGCAGATCAGAAAGGTTAGAGACTTAGAGTTCATGGAAGGGTGTCAAGTCTTGTTAAAGTTTCGCCCATGAAAGTGGTTGCTTTTGGTAAAAGGAAACCTGAGTCTCAAGTATCTTGGCCCGTGAAGTACTTAACGGTAGGGGAGGTGGCTTATTGAGTTAGCTTGCCCGCCAGGCTGTCCGATCATCCCCCGGTATTGCCATGTGTCCAGGTTTGAAATACTATGAGGATTGAAAACTACATTAATCATCCGTTGGATCAGTTTTGCTTTGATAGAGAATTTGTCTTATGAGGAGAGCCTGTGTGCCATTTAAATAGAGACTTCGCAAATTTTTGAGGTCAAGGAGTTGCATCCATCAAGTGTGCAATAGAAGAATCGACCCGTTTGCATAGCCACTTGGAGAAGAGGCAGGATATGCGAGAAAAATAACCCACTCTTTTTACAGATTCCGTATTCCTTTGCGCCCTTTTTGTCCTTCTTGTGATCCGTTCGGGGACGAACATGGGTAATTGGTATCTAGTTGTAAACGCTCTGTTTAGTCGTTTGACAGCCACAATTTGATTTATGTAAAAGAGGCTGAGGTGACGGGACCCCACGACGGACCCGCATGGGCCGACCGGACCGTCGCAAGGTTCTCGTTTTTCACAACACTTGGAAAAAATCAGCAATTGGTACTGAAAATCGACTCTCTGAACTTCGGAACGAAATGGTGGCCAGGACGGAGCCGTCACGGTGTGCGACCGTCACAGAATGCTTTAGTGGGGAAATCCCTCTCTGGACTTGCGACGCCTGCAGACGACCCGTCGCAGGCAACGACGGGCCTCACAGGTTTCCAAATCCCAGGTCTGGTCGGTTTCTTTATACGTTTTTAAGGGACGTTTTGACCTATATTCTGCTTTAATTATAAAAAGTTAGACGGGTTACTGTTAATAAGGCTAATTACGTGAGGGGTTAAAAGAGGTAACCTTGAATTGCCTTAGATGGGGTAGTAGTGCCATCTTTTAGTCTAATATATGTTACTTAGGGTACAAGAAAGAGGTTGATCAACAATCGAAAGAACAAAGAAGCCAGAAAAAATAGAATAGAACGAGTAGACGAGAGAGAAACGAGAGAGAGCAAGATTTTGAGAAGAAGCTTGGTGATTCGGCAATTCTCGGTGGAGGTAGTTGGTTTTACACTATTCGTAGTAAACTCCTTAATAGCTAATGATAGGTGTTGGGTAGTATTATTAAGTCGTCTATATCTTAATTGTCTGATGCATGAGTGCTCTTATATAATAAGGATTAGTGATAAATACATGATGACCTATTGAATCTTAATGTTGAAGAAACCCGATCTAATCTACTTTGTATTAATGATGCCAGTTGGGTATAAAACGGCTTAATGAAACGAAAGTGATGAGATGTAGGGGATCGTGTGCCACTTTCCGGTACCCCTCAGGCTGATAAATAATGAGGAGCGTAGTCACGTGTCGACACCCCGGATGGAATATGAGATCGGAGTTGTCCGTGCCCGACACCAGGTAGGTATCATGGTCGTCCAGTTCCGGTACCAGATAGAATGATATACGGAGTTCACGTGTCCGACCACATGATATATATGATCTGGTGCCACGTTCCGTACCGAGGATAGAAGAGGAGCGGAGTGTCACTACCGACACGAGAAGTAAATAAGAATGATCGTTGAAGATTTTAATATACCAATCTAATGACCTAATTCCCAAATGAGTATGATGAGAGCGTGATCCTCCTTGATTAGTTCTTGGTGTTGTAAACCAAGGATTATGGTAATTGGAACTGCTCTCATGCTGGATATAGTTGAATTTATGATGTTACTTGATATATACTGTTTTCTTTCTGAGTTGCCGATTGATACCATACGCAGTACTTGTGTTGGTACGACCCCCCCTACTTTTCTTTTTTCTTCTTGTTATTGTGGAGTGCAGCAAACTTACCGTCGTCTTCACTCAACCTCAACTCCTAAGGCCAGTCTTCATTACAACCGGATTTCAGGGTGATCTAACGCTTCTACTTGGAACTGATCTGTCTTTCTTCCTCAATGTCTGATGCCATTGAAGTTCCGGGCCTGGACTAGCTTTGGTTATTTTCGTTCTAGAAACTCTAGTTTTAGTAATTTGATCATAGATGTTCTTGTGTTGATACTTCCAATTTTGGGGATAAGTAGATTTTGAATTTTAGAAGTTCTTGAGATCGGTTTTTATTTAATGAGATTAAGTCTTCCGCATTACTTTCTGTTGATATTACATTGAAATGTTAAGGGTTAGATTGGTTGGTCGCCCACATTGAGGATAATTGTGGGTTCCAAGTCGCGATCCGATTTTGGGTCCGTGACCTATATAAATATATCTAGTGTTGTGGTATGTGTTCAGAGATTTATCCAAAAAATAAAAAACGATTTGATGTTGAACTGATATTGTCTTTCTATGCTTTACGAAAAATTTTTTTTCGGCGAAATATTTGATTGAATGTTTTTGCTTAAATCATGATCATGTGAATTTATTTTTCGCATCTTTTTGTGCTAACTGTTACCATTTTATTGCAAAATATTTTTTGTTGTATTTACTTAAAAACATGTTTTTATACAAATTGAAATCACCCTAACAAACTAAACTATACCCTGAAAATTAATTTTTCATAACATTTTCGTTGCCATATATGGAAATTTTTTTTTTCCTTTTTTTTTTTAATATTAAATAACCTCCAATAGATTACTCTAATAATCTTGTTTCAAAAATGGTTTTTTTTTTTTTTTTTTTTTTCAAACATACGACATTAAATGATCGTTAACTTCAAATTGAGAAAGTAGACATTTCCAAAAAAATTTAATGGCAGCAAGTAAAAATAGATGAATTGCTTAGAAAGATATGATGAAACATTTCACATTCACATTCTAGGATCATATACAATGTTGATATCTTGTGAAAAAGTGTATCGATCTTCATATATTTTCGCAGTGGTATCTATTTTCTATCAAAAGTTATCATCTCTTTTTTTGGTAATATTTTCTACCGTGACTTTGAATTGCTAAATATTCATCATTGATCAATCATTCGTAATGAAGATTCATCTTACGGGGTCAATTTACACATTATATATATTTATATAGTAAGTTGAATTAAGTTTCGAATAGAAAATTATTTGACACTTTCAAATAATATAAGAATAAGTCATAATAATATTATATTAGATTCTTCGACGATTAATATCATGTCCAAAAATATATATTTGAATTACCATAATTAATTTAATGATTTTTTGAAAATTGTTTTTAAATCCACTCAGAAATAGAGATAATTATGAGTCTATAATATTACCAATTTTCGTACTGATCCTCTATAGATTAGTTTTGAGTAAACTTAAATTTTTTATAGGTGTTTACCAACCAAAATAATGACTTAACTTCACAAAATAATTGAATGAATCATCTCATTCTTTACGAAATGCTAAAAAGATTTTTAGAAAAAAAGTTCAAACGTTATATTTTGTATTTATATTCATTAAAAATTAGGAAAACAGTTCAGAGGGTAAGAAAAGAACTTGCTTCTAAACTAAAGTAATTTATATACATGAAGATTATTTTTATCTCGAATAATGAGAATCTTAAAGAATATTACAAAATTAATATAATATAGTATTGCAGTATTTTAACATGAGTAGTTAAAATAACTATTTTATATATACCTTTTCTTAAAAATGATTCTTACTTATGATAATAATAATCAATAAATACATATATTTTCTCAATAATTAAAGTTTGACATAGATCAACAAAGTTTGGGATTATACATACAAGAGAGAAATCAAATAAATTAGATAATTTCATTGTCAAGAAATATTTTACATCCAAAAGAATAACAAAACAGCCGTGATTAAAAAGTCTAAAGAACAAGGAGACATACATGCTTCGAAATTTTTGAAATTTTATATTATTAAGAGGTTGCCCATGTATGCATTTCTTATGATAGCCTTTTGAGATTGTGCACTTGTGATTGATATTGGATTAAATGTTAATACGTCAATTTTCATATTCCTACGATGTATTGAAAACCTTGAATCCCTTTGCTTTGTTAAAGTTGTTATATTGCACACAAATCTAAAACAAACCCCCGAATATTTCACTGAGATAGTGAATTGTACTTTTGTCATATAATTTTTTTTTATAGAAGTAGGCCATTATATAGGATTAACCCAACAATGAATTCTTAATGTGAAAAAAATACTGCATATTTTTTTTAAAATCATATATATATATATATGATCAGTCATATTTCTTTCTACATACTAAACAGATCACATTTTGGACCTGTCAACATTGAATTTAAATCAAACTTACATTAGTTCACTATTAGGAGTAATAAATGTTTGAAATAAATAAGTAGAAAAATATTATATTTCAATGAAGAACTACTTTTTTTTAATCGCGTAAAAACATTTTTAGTTACGGTTAAATGTAAATATACCATACATCCTACTCATTTATTTGTAAAGTTACTTTTTGACATCTTTAAAATATTATTTTCAATATTTAAATTATTTTTATTTATTTTTAAATTTCAATCTAATATAAAGTTATTATGATCACACTTTTTCTTTTCATGTTATTAATTAGAAGTCAAAGTAAAGTAAATTAATTATATTTCTTTAAATAATGACTTTTATATTACGTAGGCATTTTTATAAGTAAATAATGAATAGAAAAAAATTAAGAATTAACTTTAAAGTAATAGTAAATTAGAGTATGGTAGATTCACAGTACTCCTAAAAAAGTGAAAGTAATAACAACTGAGTCGATGGTACAGTACTAACTAAAATATTCTAGAACTTTTAGTTTTCTTTTATCATTCCCTTGATATATTTTGTTGGTGAAGTTTATATGTTTCATATTGATCACCATTCACTTCAATATAGAAAAGGTTTCTAGATCTAATTATATTTTTTCTTGCTATTTTCTTATAGATTTTTAGTTAGAATGAAAATTTCATTTCAATTCGTGGGGGATCGTCGTAAATGTCAAATATTCATCATATCATATTATTTTAAAATTACTTCAGTTAACAATCTTTTCTTATTTCAATCTAATACATATTATTAATTTTATCACACTTTATTTCTTTTCAGTATATGACGTAGGTCAAGTAAAGGTAAATAAACGTAATTCATAATGTGTATTTATTTAAAAGTAGGTATAGTTTTTATATGCATTAAATGAATCTAAAAAATATTAAGAGTTACTTAAGTATATTGAAATAGATTAATGAATAATATTACAATGAACTCATAAAAAAGTGAAATAATACAAAAAGTTAATAGTAATAAAGAAATAACTAAAGATTACAATAATTAAATTCATTTTATTTTTATATATAGAAATTACTAATTTTTCACATATTTATTTTTCAAAGTGTATAATAAGCCAAAATACAAGTGGAAATAATAAAGTTCATATATTTGTATATGACAACAGCTAGTTTTTTTTTTATTAATACATGGGATGAATATCACAATAACCCTAAAAGAAAAGACAAGAAAGTGAAGTCAAACAAATAAGTTTTTTTTTTTTTTTTGTTAAAATGGTAATAACAATCACTTAAGCAATCTAGAATATTTAATTCGTTGTTTCATTCTTGCTAGATTATTTGTTAGCGTGAAAGTAATTTTTGCCCTACTACATTGTTCTTCCTTCAGAATTATTCATTATCTTGCTTTCATTCAATAGATTTTTTGTGTTGTTGTTGAATTATCTTTTGTATGCCCTTAGGTCGTTCCGCCCCTTCACTCTTTTATGTATATATATTAGTATAATATATATTAAAATAAGGCACTCAACTATCAATTGTAGTCCCTAAGAGAGTTATTAAATTAAATGTATAAAGTATTGTTCAATTATATAATTAATGAATATATTAGTCCAAATAATATTATGAATTAATATAATTGATTTAACTATTCAAATTCATATAAATATGAATTTATTAAAGCCCGTTTTATAAAGCGCAGCATCGAATTTCCCTTAAATCTGATGCCCGAAGGGATCCCTGTTTTAATCGCACTCCTCTATTCTAAAAACTATAAATAAGGGTCCTCATAAATTCAGAAACAGAGAACGATAATTCTAAATAAGAACCTAGAGAACGTTCGTGGATCAAAAGCCTAAATTTTCTCTACAGTTCAGGATTCAAGATTCAAGTCTTCAAGTTCAAAGAGTTGAGAAGCAGATCATGTTCAAGCCCACCGTATGCAAGTCAAGTTCCAACCTTGAAATTTCAACAAGAGTCAAATCAGATAAAATTGCAGTCCAAGATCTAGTTCAAGACCACTGGATTCAAGATCACAAGCTTCAAGCCCTTGAATTCAATCAGAAAGTCAATATCAAGATAAGTTCAAGGCAAGATCAAGTCCACTTCAAGTCAGTCGAAGAGTTAAGTTAAGAATGATCAAGATCAAACCACCCGATCTCAAGATTAAGCTCCAAGCCTTTGATTCACTAGAAAGTCAAAATCAAGATAAGTTCAAGTTCACGTTCAAGTCAATTTCAAGATCAAATTCAAGATCAAGATCAAGATCAAGATCAATCCCAAGTCAGTTTCAAGTTCAACTCCAAGATCACATAGAATCAAGATCTAGATAAATCGCAGTTCAAGATCAACCTTAACCCTGTGAAATTATATGAAAAGGCGAATTCAGTAGGATCATAAAGATAAAAACTCGCACTTGAAATAATAAATTGATTGTTTGGCTGATAAAATCTTTCGTTCTTGTGAAATTATTATTTCGTCGATGCGAAGTTTATTGTCTACAGAATTATATAATTTAAAAAAATAAAATTACACCAAACTAATATAAAGTCAGTTTTTTAATTTTGACTTTAGATTCTTCTTTTGATTTTTTTTATATTTAATTACACTGTAATTAAAAAAAGATATCAAATATATTTTCATATATATATATGTACGAAGGCTAGAACTTAAAAATGTAACGGAATAGAAATCTTCGAAAAGAAAATACTTTCAAAGTATGTTGTTAACGGAATAGAAATCTTCGAAAAGAACATACTTTCAAAATATGTTGTTAACTTTTGATCTGAAATCTATAATAAAATAATTGAAACATTTTAATACAAGACAATATATTTACAAGCCCGAATTTGAAATAATATATCTAAAGTTTAATAATCAAATCAAAAGTGATTGTTTTTTTTCCTAAACATAAAATTAACCAAATAACAAACCTTATTCTTTCCCTCTTTGATTTAACTTGATTTGTCGCACTTTTATTTGACTTAACAATTTGGCTTGTTAACCTTTAATTTATAGCTTCAAGTGTTTGGTCTTGAAATACAAAGTGTGTTTCTACACAAATTATCGAATCAATTAGTTTGAATTAAACGCTAAAAACATTCCCCCAAATATTTAAATGAAAAATGAAAACAAATCACTTAGGTTGCTTGATTCAAAGATACGTTGTGTAAGAATATGATGAGTAATAGGAAAATTATTTTTGCAAAAATCAGTATGTAAACATAACATAAGGTCTAGTTTATTTTATCGTTCTGTATTTACCTTGATGCATTACATATTAGTACATAATGTGATAATAATAATATATTTAGTATATTAAAATACGAGGAAATTTGAAAGAGAGTATACGTGAATTATACCTCTCACTTAGACAGCATATATCAAAGAACATTTAGAAGAAAAGAGATAGAATTGGTACTAGAAGAAGCATCACATAACATACCATATCAACAACAAAATAATGTGGTATCAAACATAATCATAAGCATCATAAGATTTGAAACAGAGAGACTATGTACCTCGATATATTATGTGATATACAAGAGCTTGTATGGAGCATCAAATTACCATCAAGTCTAACCAACATGTAAATTATACAACATTTTTATTAAGAATAAAATTGATATTTTGCGATATAACTCAAAAACACATGAACGATGCTTTATATTCTTCCTGTCCATAACAATAGGTTACCCATGAAACAAAATATTATAGACCGTCAAAATGGAAAGCCATTGATGATTTCAAGTGCCCATTGTGTGAAGTTGAAAATAAATCCATGAAATATCTTAACATAAAATTTAGAATTGATTTAATTTCATCATAAAAATAAAATAAAATATAATTACATAAAATATTTCAATTCAGAAAATATCTTTATCTACTTTATCTCGTCCCCAAAGACTAGGTTTATACCATGTCTTGTGTGTAGTGGACAAAAGCCCTTTAACATTGAATGAGTCCATAGGTCTCCACATAACTGATATGGATCTGGAATCACTTGTGAGTCTACTGCCATTGATATTGTCATTTTATTACAGTAACTCTGAAAATGTATTGTCACAGCCTGCAATCACACCAAATTCATAAATAATATCACACAAATTGAAAACTCAAAAAATATTATTTTGTTGATTAAAGCTTTGATCAAACAACTCATGAGATCAACTTTTCAAATATGATTTCAAAAGTTTGAAAAACAAAATTTATGAAAGTTAATTATGACTATATATATATAGCTATAATCCTAACATTGGGAGTCCCAGAAGTTGTAGGAGCTAACATAAAGCTAATTTTAAATGCCAAAAATGTATTTCTTCTTTGAGGCCCCAACCACGTTTGATATTAAAACCGTGGTGCTCGATAGAACTCTCCTTGTCACCTTTGCTGCCACCTTTCATAATAACAATAATAAGATTTTATTTGGAAGTTACGATAAAAAAAAATATATGTTAAAATTCAAATACGATATATTTTTTAGGATAAATCTCTATGTTTTAATCTATATTATTCATTTCTATTATGTTTTTTAAAACGAACACGTATATCCTCACAAATCAACTCGCTCGTCCCGATACATAGCCCTTTGAAGCAAAACTCCCTTGTAGAAACATCCCACATCAATTTAACCGAATAATTTCTCTATAAATTTGTGAAGAATTTTATTTAATCGTACAAATATTTTTAACACATTTAATATCATAAGTTTTATGTACATAATGTCATAAGCTCCTATAAACACAACAAATTTAAAAAAAAACTTTACCATTTACCACCTTTGATCCCGAAATATACTTGGTTACTTAGCAAAGCGTTAAAAAAAGAAGTAAATCTCGATTCAAGAGATAGTTTTTTTCTATCGATAATATTTTTCGCTTGTCGGATATAATCCAACGGGTCATCGGGTAAACTTATGGGTAATCGGGTCAACACGTATCCTATTTTATTGCCCCATCGTGCCTTTGATTTTTTCTCCATCATCTCTGCTAGAGCCTGCAAACATTAAATAACATTTTTAATAAATTATCAACTTAATTAAAAATGTGTATATTATAAATACTAAAAATATCCTTAAATCATGTGATATAAGAAAAATATGTCATGAGATCTCTATATAATGCTTATACTATCCAAAAATATATGTCAGAGCACTTTCAAAATTCTAACATGATTATCGCATCGACTCCCATTGAAGAAGGTACAATAATGAGAATATTGCAATTAAAAACTTACGAAAGTAAGACACGTTAATTGAAATAGAGATAGTATATATTAATATAAAGGGATTGTTGTTACTTTAATTCCAGTAGAAGGTCTGATGTTAAAAACAATAGATCCTCTTAGACGAATGTTCTTAGGCAAATTATTTGTCTTGTTGCTTCCTTTTCCTCCATTCTTGTTACCTGAACACACACCACATTTTTTATTAGTAGTAAAAATTAACATGTAAAAATCTAAAAATACAAATTGAACAAGTAATTAGTCTAATTAAAATTGTAGTTAATGCATAATTTTGGGTAATTAAACATATGAAGAGGGAGTACTAAAGTAAGAAAGAGAGGACTTCTCTGGTCCATTTTAGTCATCGTGCTTACTAAAAATAGATATAAAATGTAAGCTGATAATTAAAAATAAGCATGACCAAATATAAATGTAAATATATAGAGATAGAATAGGTACAGTTATAGTTTGACCAATAGCTTAGACAGAGAAGAATAAGGTGTAATTAATTATGTAGTAATGGAAAAACAGACTGACCATATCTTCTATTGAGATATCTTGAAAAACCAGCTTGTGCCATGCCCATCACTACATCATTAATTGTCTATAACATAATTTAAGCAATAAATAAGTTGCAAAAAACATTAGAATATGTTGTTAAAAGGAAAAATCTATATCCAAATCCAAACTAAGCCTATACAAAAGCAATGGAAACTATAATTTTTCTCAAAAATAAATGTTAAGTAGGTGACTATAAGAATGGCACGAAAATAAGCCGAAAGTGCCCTACCAAGTCAAGGCATTCTGACTATTTTCCCCCCAATGTCATCAGATAACATTGTGGACAGTCTCTGGACTTATGCTCAACTCCAACTCCACCTTTCATTGGTGTCTCAGTATCCTTAAGAAACAAAATAGTTGCCAAAAACAAAACAACATCCACAATAGTATACCAAAACACCATACACAAAAACCAACATATACTTAACAGATTTAACAATCATGGATTTGTAAGGGAAGAGAAAGGGCAAGGAGGTAGATTGAGGAGGGATAGCGGAAAGAAGAGGAGGATGTGATGGGGCGTGGGTGAAACTTGAAATCCTCCTTAACCTCCAGACAGATGAATCATTTTTCTCCTTCTTTGTACTTGAAGGTAAAGTAGGCAATGCTTCTGGATCCGAAGCTTTTCGAGTACACGCCAAAATTAAAGATACAATTGACATTCCATCACCAATTGAATGGTGCAATTTCAAAATCCCAATAGCATTTGCCTCAGAAGTTTTGATGTTTAATATGTGAACTTCCCAAAGTGGCTTTGTCATGTCTAAAGGTATTGTTGTTAAATTCGACGTATAATTCTCCAGAAATTCGTCTGGAGAATCCATGTCCAGATCCAAATCCGGACATACTATATGTTCTTGTTCTTCCACCTTTACCTCTTTTCTGTCTCACTTTCTTGCTACAGCCTTTTTTCATTTCTTTCACATCCACCACCTTTTTTGTTAAAAAACAAAGCAAAATGGTAATATATATAAGCAAAGGAAGTATAAACTTTTATATATAACAATAATAATAATAATGTCTTTTCAGACCATTAGTGCAAGAATCAAAGTCAATTTAAAGTTAGTTATTCGGATCTTATAGTATAATATATCATATATTAGAGTGGATTTCTTTCTTCTCAACAACTATATAAAAGTTATTGAGTTTTGACGAACTAGTACTTATCATGCTAGCTCCATACATGATCTTAACATGTTATATATGGTTAAAGTGGGAATCAAACATATTGCTTATATATAGGTAACCTTTTTTTTTTTTTATCCCTATATATAACTTGCTGAATTCTTTGTTTTTTGGACGTGCATGTCAATATATAAAAGTTAAACTGAATAAACTAACTTTCTATACTAAAAAAAAAAAAAAAAAATACGAGAGAGCGAGGGTGATTTGAGAGATTAGATTCTAGTCCCTTTCAAGCGAGGGTGATTGAGGAGATAGATCTAGGCCTTCGAGGACATCGGGTGTTGATCTTTGATCGTGCAACAAGGATAGCCAATAATGTGACAAGTTAAGGTTTTGTATGGAAAATCGAGTTCGTTGCTGGACTCGCTGGTTCTTGTTCTTGTTCTTGTTCTTGTTCTGGCTCTATTACGACCACCGTGCTATTTTTCTGGCCATTAGTGTTAATAGGTTTAAGACCAAGGCTCCCCATTGATTTGTTGGTGTATAGAAAATTGAAATGGCTAAAACTAGCTTTTGTACGTGAACCTAAAGAATCATGCTTTTTTTTGTATTGGTATATACATAAATATATACTGATATACATATATAAAAAATGGTAATGTCAGCCTATACATGAAAATGGAGCACCTCAAATTGTTTAACAAAAAAATAGTCGATATGGACCATACAACTTATTGCATGTATTAAAGACGATGCTGGTTAGGAAGTAGGAATAAATGGGCATACTAGAGACTTCTCATTTGGACGGTTAATTACTTTATCCGTCCATCTTTATTTTTACCCTTTTATGTCTATTTTATTAAATATTGTATTTAATATCTAATACATTTTACAAATCACTAAATTTAATATATTCATTTTTGACACCACTTGCACGGTGGCGTAGCCATTCCAGGATGTCTAATTAGATATTCTTTGTCGAAAAATTACGTTGTATATATATGTCAAATTCTATATATAAAAGATATATATTTAAAGTTGAGCACTTCTGACAAAAGTTATGCTTTGATGTAGTGATAATAAGTGTCGATTTGAATGAAGTAATTTCAACGTTTAAACCCAAATAACATATTGTTTTTTTTTCAATTTTATTTAGATGATCACACGCCATTATTTTTGGACACCTATAATAAATTTTTAGCTCTGTCATTATCCTAACATCAGTAAATAAATTAAGATTAAACTCAATTTAAATTATCTTTAGCCCAAACCTATAGTTGGACTGTTTTTGACACCCTAGCACTAATGCTTAATTTAAGCAGTGAACTTATAATAGAATAAAAAATGAGACATTATTACTAAAGCATAACAATTCAATGATTTATTACTAGACATTATCTTCACTTTTTTTGCCAGTTGCCACTTATATTCAACTTTGCATTTATGGATGTTTTAAAGATCTCCAATTATTTAGGGAGAAACATTTTTCTCCCTCTATCAAATTAAATTATTTTCTTAATACCACATCTGCTTTTGATTGAAAATAATAACACCTTATACCAACTTATGTCATTGTGTACATAAATGATCAGCTAAAACATACTAGTATCTCAGATAAATGTATATACAAATCTTATCTTTATTTTAAAAAAATATAAAAATTATTTTTGATAGATCTTTGATTTAAGATTATATCCCCGGCCCTAAAGTTTGAAAGAAATTCATAAATGTTTAATATTTTTGGGTGAGCGAAAGCCTCATAAATATGAAGAGATTTTTTTTACTTTTATAAGAGGCTGATTGGTGAAGATGTTTTATTCTTTAGTTTTTATTAATTACTTTTATTATTACTTATAATTATTTTTTCATGCATTCATTAAAATGAAAAAGATAATATAATAAAATTATCATTTTAGTGGCGTGCCAAGTAAATATTAAATAAGTAAAAATAAATTGGGAGTGGGTTTTACATTAAATTGGATTAGTTGTGAGTGATTGATAGCATTTAATGTAACGCTATCTGTTTTATTTTACCCCATCCATATTAACTAAGGACAATACTTTCTTTTTCTTTTTAAAAAAGGTATATTTTATTAAAATATTTTTCTTAAGAATATATTGGAATTCTTAATTCAACTAAATATTATTTAATATTGAAAATAATATGAGAAAAATATAGTAATTCTTTTTAATTTTTTAAAATGAACAAGTAAAAGAGATAAATTAATTTTGTAACACCAAATTCAAATTAAATAAAATGAAAGGAAGTATTGTATTGGCTTATCTTCTTCTTTAGTTCGATCGGAGTGGTCGACCACCAATATTAAATAGATTTCTAAATCTTTAAAAAATAATGCACTTTCTTTTATAAAAATATTGACGTGTTTTATCAAAAAAAGGGAAAACTGCTTTTGATAAATAATACAAAATTTTGCAAAATATAAAATTAATATTTTCGAGATAAAAAATATTTTAATAGAAGAATTTATATTTGCTTAACTGTGTCTCAATTGTTTAATCATTATATATATGATCCTCCCCTCCTCTTTGCTCTTAACTATATTTATATTCCTTAAAAAACTTAAAAATAGAAAAGTTAAATATTGGATCTTAATTTAATCGGATTCCTTATAGAGATACTGAATATCGAGTGAGAAATTTAATTTTTTGAGACAAATTAAAATATTGATATTTTTTAACGAAAAAATAGTCCGATTATGGTGAACCTTTCCTCGTGATAGGCTTAAAGTGATAGAGTAACTCTTGTTCTAAATTAACTTTGTATATGGGCAGAACAAAAAATGGACGTGATGGACCGTCTTATCCCACCCAAGACAAGTCAGCCCAAAACCCAATATCTAACAACGTGCGGAAGTAAATGAAATCAAACAACAATTTCTATAAAAGACAATCAAAAGTCATTTAATTCAATCCCAAAACAGGTGTGTCACGTGCACAAGCATCTAATGTAAAAATTAGAATTGGAACAAAATAGAGTCTAAATGAAGTTGATCTTTCAAGTAAAACAAAGTCATAAACGGATAGGAAAAAGTTCGCTGAGATGACAAGAAGATACCTCACAATCCTCCACAAGATGCCGGGAAACGAAGAGAATGGAAGGTTATCACAAAATTTTGGCTCGTGAAACATACAAAAATTTGTAGAAGCAAGGGGTGAGTACCCAAACCACGCGGTACCAAAACAAGCAAACCTCTAAACAAAATAAGTGAACAAAATACGGGTACTCATTACACCCTATCTAACCTCCACGCTACAGCCTAAACAGTAGGTTACAAACACCACCACTCAATACCAACTCTATCAGTTTACACCTTCTCATAACACTCAATATCCAACAATTACAAATTCACAGAGAAAACAATAACAAGCTCAGCAAAAAAAACAATGTTAAGTTCATCAATAATAAAAAGTGCAAGCCATGAGATTGCATGTCAATATCGGCGAGCATGTCGTTTTAACGATACACCTGACTCTCAGTCGCGGCCATGGGGGACATATCTGTCCATGCATCTGTCGCGTTGCGCAGCCACGACCCCGCGATAATAGTAACCATCGCGGCGCGCGGGATTAAGTCCTTCGATATAATATCCATCGCGGCGCTGACGATACGACTCGAAACGTACATCTATTACACTTAAACTCTGATTCACAACCATGCTAATACAATGAAAATGACATACTCACATGAAAATGAGAGATAACAATTTTGATAACAAAGCACAATGTACGCAAGGAATACAACACTAACAACTACGAAACAAGTCTCAAAATCATTTCTCAACCCCACACAAGAAAATACACGAATTTATACGGGCGCTAAAAGAGTTTAGAAATCCACTTGCCTTAGCCACGGAATATGATCACTCCGGGCTTGAACCTTACCTTCCGTGAGCTTCCAGAACCAATGGAATCTATTTCAAGAAATGACATAAAAAAGATTTCAAAACTAACAACCTCATATATTATGCCTCTTAGTGATATACCACAAAAAATCACTCCAATCTATAATCACGTTCCTAATCTTGATTGTCAATGAATATTCAACTCTCTCAACTTCTCAAATTCAAGCCTAAGCGTTTTAATTAACAAATCAACCGTAAAAGGCTTTCATATAATTAAGTTCATGAATATGTATTACTATCTCAATATATCTAAAACTTGAATATAATGTCAATGATATAAAATTTTTGAAATCAAACCGAGTTATAAAATCAACACTTAAACCACAACTAATTATGTTCGTGGAATAATTTTAGAAAGAAAAGGAATGTATCAGTGCATATATTCAATAATCACATCCCATAATTCACTAGCATAATTTCCCTAAGAAATAGTCACCAGCTTGTTTAGAGGTAATCCAATAAAACAATATTTATAACATTAATTGAAACATCAATTTTGGAATTAAAGATCAACTCAATACAACAGTAGATACTAACTATAGTCAACCTAATATTTATTTTTTTGCTATCTAAAAATTACAAATTCTTAGCTATGTATATGTCAAAATATTTTCACTCAAACTATCATCTAAAGGACCAAAATTCCGTGAAGTGCATACTTTAATATTCACTTAATTCATCCCATCCAGAAAACTAACGCAATACAATAAGTCATTATTAATAAGACACAGTACGGGTTTACCTGATTGAAGATGTGTGGCTGCCTTCGGGTTACACAGGTAAGGTTCTCGACTCCTTTTGTTCTCTTTTCGGTCTTTATTGAATTAATTAAAATCATTATGATTAATGTGACAAACCCGAAATAATTTAATCATTTACCAATGATTATAAAGTATTATTAAATGATTACTTTAGTTCCATTAACTATCGATTTAGTAACTAAAGTTACACTAATATTTAAAAATTAAAGAGGAGCTTTTGGGTCGTTACATTATCACCACTAAAATCATGTTCGTCTAGAACTACAGTTAAACAGGAATAACTGAAGCTTCAAAAAGTTGAGAATATCGGGCACGGCATGTCAGACTCTGGTCTCCCAAGTTGCCTCTCCCAATGATCGGTGTTCCATTGCACCTTACTGAAGCCAATCTCTTTGCGTCCTAAGCTTTGAATTTTGCCTATCCAAAATAGCTAAGGGTCCTCCTCAAAGTCAAGGCTGGACCCAGCTCCCACAGAATCGAGTAGTAAATCACATGAGATTCATCCGGAATCTATTATTGAAGCATAGAGACATGGAAAAACAGGATGAGGAAACTGCCGACAAACTAGGTGGCAAGCCACACGTATAGGGCCACCTCTCCCCAATCGGCTCATAAATCTCAAAAGGTCAATGAACCTAGGGCTAAGCTTGACCTTCTTTCAAACCTATCACACCCTTATGGGTGATACTCGAAGCCAAAAACATGATACCCTCCATTAAAACCAAGGCTCTAAAACCTCCGGTTGCATAACTCTTTGTCGACTCTGAGCTGTCAATAATCGATACTGATCATACGAACTGATATATAGCATCTCTAGCAAGTCTGTATCAAAGAGGTCCATCTCCGCCGAATCAAACCAACAAGAGGGAGATCCTACACCGTCTTACCCATACAATGCCTCAATGGGCCATTTGGATACTAGAAGTGATAACTGTTATTATAGGCGAACTCGTAAGGGGAAATGTCGATCAATCTTACACCAAACGATAACACCGCTCGAAAGCATATATCCGAATACTGAATGTCGATAGATTGACCATTCGTAAACAGAGGGTGTGATTGAAATGACCGTCTAATATCTAATGAGTACCCAGACCTGTTAATGCCTTCCAGAAGTGAAAGTAAATAGTGAACCTCATCTGATCTGATCGACAATAGGAACTCCATGTAGTCGCAAAATCTGACTGATATATAGTTCGGCTAACTTTTCTGCTGTATACGTTACCCGAACCGGGATGAAGTGGGCAGACTTGCCGTCAGCTATCAACAAACAACCCAAATAGAGTCATAACACCACGTGTGGTAGGCAAACCCACAACAAAGTCCATAGTAATCCGCTCACACTTCCAAGTGGAATAGGCTCCTTTGAGATACACCCCGGGCCGCCGCTGGTGCTCACACTGACCTGCTGGCAAGTCAAACCCCCTAGAAACAAAGTCTGGGGTAATATCTCTATTCATTCCCACCCACCAGTAATGCTTGACTCAGGATCATGATACATCTTCGCCGCTCCCGGATGGAGGAATACCGAGGAACAATGGGCCTCCTCAAGGTCAATTAATCAAATCCCTGTCGTGGGCACACAAATCCTGCCTACGATCCTCAAGGACACATCAGAGTTCAAGGACAGCTCATTAGCTTCCCCTCTCAATACTTTGTCTCGAATGAGACAAAAGTGTCATCATTAAAACTGGTGTGCACGGTCTGCTCGGAATAAAGAGAGATCGAGGCTCAATAAAAGGCAATCATCCAATCACTCTCATCTGAGATCGCATCGGACAAGATATTAGTAAACCATTAAACATCTCTAGCCAAAAAAATTGGTCTCTCCTAATCCTAAGAGATGCAAGACTCCATGCTATGAGTCTTCCTACTCCCCAAAGCATCGGCACAACATTTGCCTTACCCGGATGATACAGAATGGTTCACATCATAGTCCTTCAGCAACTCAACGAGCCATCTCCGCTGCATAAGTTTCACATCTATCTGACTAAAGATATATGGAGACTCGATGATCAGTGAAGATCTCACCAATGCACTCCATACAAATAATGACGCCATAAGTAAGTTACAATACACAAACCGCCAACTCTAGATCGTGAGTAGGGTAGTTCTTTCTCATGGGACTTCAATTGCCTAAAGCATAAGAAATAACTTTCCCCTTCTGCATTAACACACCACCCAATCACAACTCCTGAAGGGCATCACAATACACAGTTAAGGTCTACACCTTCCTCAGGTAGAGTCACACAGGGCAGGAAGTCAAAAAGTCTTGAGCTTTTGCAAACTCTCACTCACACAACAGACCCCTGGAAGCCCACATCCTGTCGAGTCTAATCTAAGTCAATGGAGCTGCAAATAGTAGAGCAACTTGAACCAAATCGTCGATAGTAGACTGCCAATCCACAAAACTCCTAATCCAATAGGTGAGGGGTCGACATCCAACCTTGACCTGCCTCAATCTGGGACGGATCTACTCTAATACCCTCCTTGGAAAACCACGTGTTGTCCCAAGAATGTACGAAGTAAGCCAGAACTCACACTTTGAGAACTTGGATACAAGTCTTTCTCTCAACCTCTGAAGTACATCCTTAGGTGTCGGACATGCTGGCCTCATCAGTATTAGAGTAAAAAAACATGTCATCGATAAAACAATCACAAAAGAATAAAGGTATGGTCGAAACACCCCATCATCAACTCCATGAAGGTGCAGGGCAGTGTAAATCCGAAGGGAACCATCAATAGGAAACTATACTGCCCAACCGGGTCCGAAGCTGTATTAGGGATATTGATGCCCTAACTTCAATGTGATACCCAGACCTTTTCAAATCATCTTAGGAACAATGATGCTCCATGTAGCTGATCAAACTAAGTAATCAATAAGGGACGAGGATACTTATAAAATGTTACCTTGTTCAACTGTATGTACTTCAATTACACCATTATCATAAGACCCATCCTCTTCCATTCACAAAACATACAGGGGCCCCCAAGGTGAGACACTAGGCGAATTAAAAACCCTTACTCAATAAATCTTGCAACATGATCCTTCATCTTTCAACTCTGCGGGGCCATTACGATATGGAGGGATAGAAATAGGGCGTAGTGCCCGGCTCCCAAATCATAGCAAAATCGAGTATCCCTATCGGGGGAACACTTGGAAGATAAGAAGGAACTACATCGAGAAACACCTAAACAACGGGACTAGAGTCCATGGGAGGTGGTTCAACCCTAGTATTCCCGAATAAAAGCTAAGTAAGACAAACACCACCTCTCCACCACTCTCTGCGCGCGGATAAAGAAGAGATGGACCTTTTAGGATACGAACCACTAACACTCTTTCCACTCAACCCTCGGAACACCAGCATTGCTTAAAGGTCACAGTCTTAGCTTACAATCAAGGACAGCCCATGATAAGGAGAAAGACAATCCATACCCACTGAAACCATCAAAAGTCCACCATCCCCGAATGATTAAGTCTATCCAAGTGTCATACCCAGCCAAAGAAAACAAGACAACGATCGATTAACATCGATCCACACTAAGGATTACCACGGGTGTAGAACACAGAATAGGTACGCATGCTATCAACATGTCATATCAAATTTAGCAGCAAAATAGTAGACACATAAGAGAATGTAGAAATGGAAATCAAACAACACAGACGCAGGTCGATGGCCTACTGGGTGATACTGTAATAAACGCCATAGGAGCGTCTCAGCTCTCAAGTTACCAGGGAAGGACAGGCTAGCAGTGGCCTCCTCGTTCCACCTCCATCCGGGGTGTACCTCTACCCCCACTCTGCTGAGCTGCAACCACACTACTAGAAACTCTTATTCACCTCTACCTGACTGAACTCTGACCACGACTTCTACCCGTGGTGCTGGTGGTCTAGTCTGGAATGAATAATTAGTCGAGGCCCACCAGACCCCTTTTGTGAAGTAACTGCCGATTAGATGATCGGGGATCTACACAAGTAAAACAAAATCTATGACCTGGAACTGTTGTGTGGACCCTTGAAAAAACCACTATAATTTTCTCGCCATGTAGGCGATGCTGTTGAACCGTACGAGCCCTGACCCGGGCTATAAGAACCCTAGATTGGTCCCCCCTGGCCCACAACCTCAAATGTCGGCATAGACCCAGATGACCCCCCCCCCCCATTAATAGCCTCCCACCACGATGCAAAGAACCAATACACTATCTGTGATACCATACCTCCAGATGAGGCCATGAAACCTGACCTGATATGCCGAACCCTTTTAGGGTCCCAAACTCCTCTCTCTCCACAATTCCGCTTTTGGCGGCGCTCACAATGGACTGAAAGAGCCCCCTCCTAGATGCCCGAAACAGCTTGACCTAATAGAAGAAAGAAAGTCAATCCCCCCACAAATCTGCGGATCCTCTTGTCTATTTGGGATAAAATGGCCAACGCATGCTAGACAATGGCAAAAAACGCCGGCCTCATACTCTGTTAACCGATATATAACCATCCTTTTAAGACTCTCAAAACCCAAGCGACTCTCCTCTCTCACGCTCCACACAGGGAATTAAAGGATCTTGGAATGCACTAGCAATAAGACGCCCAAGTCACTGAGGAGATCCAACGGCAAAACCCCGAATAAATCCATCCACATCTCTCGTGGTACACGAAAGGCTGGAGGTAGCATATCGAACCATGGACTCAGCTTAATCCAACCACTCTGTAACTCTCGCAGGTTAGTTAGAAACTCATGAGAGTCTCGCTCTTCACACCTGAAACTGAGGTGGGTACATCTTTCGAAATCTCTCATACCTACGCTGCCATCCTCTCTGTCAGAACAACATCGATGCCAACTGCTTGCCCCAACGGTGGTTGAAAATCATTCTGAAACCGGGGGATCTAATGGTTGGGAGGACCCACCGCATTCTGAAAACCGGCTTGTTGCTGCCCTTGGATGAGGCCCCTTCTCTAGTACGGAGAGTCTCATGTGGTGTGGTAGTTGCACCACCACCTGGAGAAAATCCCTATAGACACACTTACACACCCTCAATAGCGTTATCTGAGGAAAAGGTGTTGTGATACGGGATCTGGCGTAACATGGGTCCTCTCGTCATCAATCTGAGGGTTCGGTAGAGTACTCTCTAGCACGACCTCTCACGGTGCTGCCCACGGTCCACGACTCTGGCTTACTGTAGCACTACTAGCACGACCTCTTAGCTCGAGATCTAACCCCTCTCTATTAGCTGGGGTCTCAACAACTGCCTCGGGGACGTTGCCTCCCCTCTACCACCAGAGTTAACATTAGTTCTATCTAGTCATCTGTCAAATAGATACAAAACTCATTACTAAAGAAGGTGATAGCACGATGCAGAGGAGATGAACAAAGTAGTTCCTAGTAATCCATCGTAAGCCTCTCAGAGAAGAGATTAAAGTACGAAGTCTCGTACGATCCTTGAGATCTAACGTAGATAGAATCGGCTTGTTATAACACGTGCGACATTGAACCTTGGGCTATGATACCATTTTGTCCCGACCCAAAAATGGACGTTGATGCACTCGTCTTATCCCACCAAACAAGTCAACCTAAAACCCAATATCTAACCAAAGTGCGGAAGTACATGACAATCCAAAAACAATTTTCTATTAAAAAGAAAACCAATCAATTAATTTCAATCCCCAAAACCAGGTTGTCCGGCACAAGCCTCTAATGTAATAAAAATAGAATTGGAACAAAATTAGAAGTCTAAAAGAAGTTTGTCTTCAAGTAACAACAAACAGAGTAATTAAAACTCGGGTAGGAAAGTTCGCTGTGAGATGACAAGACAGCTACTCATAAGTCATCCACAAGAGCCTCGGAAACGAAGAGAATGGAAGGTCATCACAAAAATTTCGGATCGTAAACTCAAAAATTGTAGAAGCAAGGGGTAGCGTTGCGTACCAAACCCGCGTACCCAACAAGAAACTCTAAACACAAGTCTTAAGTGAACCAAATACGGTGCTCTTACAACCCTATCTAACATCATCTAAAGCCTAACAGTTTACAAACACACAACTCAATAACCACACTCTATCGTTTAACATTCTCAATAACAACTCAATATTCAACAATTAAACAAAACTTCCAGAGAAACAATCACACGATCACAAAACACAGTCTCCAAGTTCAGCAATAATAAAATGTGATATGCCATGAGATTGCAATGTCAAAAATATCGTGCTGCATTGTCTTTCTTACCGATACACACCTGATGTCTCTCAGCGGGACCCATGGGGGGAAATATATGTCCAGTGCATCGGTCGGGCGCACGACACGACCCCGATAATAGTACCATCGCGGCGCGCGAACGTTCACAAGCCCCTCGAAAATATAATATCACATCCGGCGCGATACGACCCTCGAAATAGTAAATCCTCTTATCACTAACTCTGATCAAACAAACCATGTCTCCAGATACCAATGCAAATGAAACACATACTCACATGAAAATGAGGGGATGATTAACCATTTTGATAACAAGCACAATTTACAGCAAGGAATACAAACTAACAAATAAGCAACAAGTCTCCAAAAGCATTCTCAACACACACAAGAAAATACACGAATTTCATAGCTTACAAGAGTTAGAAATCCCACTTGCCTTAGCCACCGATGATCATCCGGGCTTTGAACTTCCCATTCCGTTGAGGCTTACGACCAATGGAACTCTATTCAAAGAAATAGAAATGACCATACTAAAGATTTCAAAACGAACAACCTCATATTATTATGCCTATAGTATATACCCAAAACGCCACTCAAGCTATACTCACGTTCCTAACTTGATGTCAATTAATACTTCAAATATATCACACTTCTCAAATTCAAGCCTAAGGTTATGTTAAACACTACAACCTAAAAGCTTCATTTTAACCTATAATTCATTTGATATTTAAGTCCTATCTCAATATATCAAAACTTGAATTATAAGGTAATGATTATAAAATTTTGAACATCAAACGAGTTATAAAATAACACTTTAACCCACAACTAATATATTGTTCGTGGAATAATTTAGAAAGAAATTACAGTGCATATATTCAATAATCACATCCCCTAATCCTAGTCATATTTTCCTAAGACAGTAGTCCAGTTCTTGTTAGCGGTAATCCAATAAAAACAATATTTATACATTAATTTGAAACACCAATTTTTGGAACTTAATATCATCCACTACACCCGTAGATACTCACTATAATTTAACTAATATTTTATTTTTTGTTGAATATCTAAACTACAAATGATTAGCTATTATATGTCAAAAAATTTTCCACTCAAAATTATCCTTAAAGACCAAATTCAGGAAGTGCATAATTTAAATATTCAATTAATTTACCTCCTCAGAACTAACGCAATACACATAAGTCATTATATGAATAAGGACACATTGCTGGTGTACCTGATGAAGATGTTGTTGTGGCTGCCTCGGAGTCTACAGGTTAAGGTTCTCCGATCTTTTCTTTCTTTTTCTGTCTTTTATTAATTAAGAAAATAATTATGTATTAAATGTGACAAACCCTACATTATTTTAGTTTCATTTAACCCATGATTTATAAAGTATTATTAAATGACTATATAGTCTATAAATATCATTTCTTAACTAAAGTACACAATTTAAAAATTCTAAAGAAGAGCGTTTGGGTCATTACAATAGGACTCTAAAAACTAAGGACACTATATCAATAATTGCTAATTTAATTATAACATATTTTTAGGGATTGTTTGGTCAACCATTAATCGTATTAAATTTATTAATTATCATTACTTTCAAGAAGTTGCATGTTAGTTGATCAGTTAAAAAGATTTTATACAATACAGATTATTATATATATATAATATATATATATATTATATATATATATATAGATATATATCGATTTGTCGTATTTTAAGCGGATGATTTAAAAATGTTATGTTATGGTTTAAACGTTACGTTGTTACATGTTATGTAAAATACATTCTACTTATGATAATCTCTAAGTATTGTACCAATTGAAGTTTGAATTATGCATATAGGTACTTTGAGCACGAAAATTTCACTTTTTGAGGAAGAAAATAGTTTGAGAATGAAATTGGAGCAAAAAAAAATTCTAACACTCAAAAGGATAAAGTGTAGGAATAGTGACAATTGTGGAGCAAATAATTAGGTCACGTGCCAGTGACGACGTAGGAATTTTTGATTTGCGATGTCTGAGCGTTTCCTCCATATTATCAATTGGGGGTACATACATTTATTAACTTTAAAAAAAATCATGTATAAAAAACTGATAGAAAATAAAAATCATTGTTATTAGCGCAAATCGGATCAACCTAGCTACTAAGCCAAAAGATCCATCAGGAGATTTATTCACTGAACATTTAATATATTCAATTTTGAAGAAATTACAATATATAAAAACAATTTTACATCAAATGGATGACGAAAATTGACCAAGCGACCTATATCACTTGTAAATTAATTGTGAGCGCGATAATTAATTATGTTTATCATAAATTTTTTAATGTGAAGCTCAAAAAGAAAGTTACCTCCGATAATTAACTATATTCATCATAATTTTTTAATAAATTCGACATTTAATTCTCCGTTCATTTTACTACTTCCACACCACGTACACTTATGTATAGATTTGATAGCAACATAATTAATTAGCTGAACTACCCCCTAAGGTTACTATTATTTAATTTTTTTTAAAGAAAAGGAAGTATCTGTTCTTATGTATATTTAAGGTAGACATATGAAATGATCAAACATAAACATGTTGATGGCGACAATTAATGAAGAGGACTGACAAGGAGGTCTAGAGGCAGCTGTTGAGAATTTATATTATAAATTAGACTATTCATTTTTAAATATGACTTGGTGATAAATTTATGACCAAAATTCATAGACAATTCATTACAATTAGGATTAACTCACTTACATACAATAAAAGCACTAAATTAATACTTGATTAATTAAAAATATCTCTAAAAACCACCAATTTCAATAAGATAATAACATAATACACTTTCAGAAGATTTTTATATAAATATATGATCCCATTAATATCATAAATTAACAAATATAAATTATTATGAAATGTTGCTTATATAAGAGTATTGTATATTGAATTGGAATTTTAATAGTTTTCACTATGTTTATGAGCAAAGAATACAATTTAACACTTCAACTTCATCTCGTATAATTTCATGTCACAATTTTAAATTATAATTTCATCTCACATGATCAAACTGACCCTATATATAATCAACAACTTCAATAACTAATATATAGGCTGTTTTCTTCGAAAATTTATGGCTTGCCTTTTCTTCTAAAGGGGATAATCAAATTAAGATTGAAAGACCAGCTATAGCTAAATAATGAAACGAAAGATCAGATAACCAATTAATTGAGTTACTCAGATAAAGTTTTCTAGAATTAAATAATATTGCTTGGAAACGTAAATCTTCCTCTGGTTTGCTATCTCTTTCGTCACACAGTATGCCCACAAGTTGTTTATTCTTATCAGA
Source organism: Solanum habrochaites (assembly GCA_027704765.1). Taxonomy (NCBI): domain Eukaryota; kingdom Viridiplantae; phylum Streptophyta; class Magnoliopsida; order Solanales; family Solanaceae; genus Solanum; species Solanum habrochaites. The sequence continues at coordinate 16,622 of JAKWJA010001683.1, read as the reverse complement.
GTTATCAGCAAACGGGTAATATTATAGCATGGGCGAATTTAGACCTTTACACACCCTACCATATTTATTTCTGAATATGACTTAGTAAAAATGAAAATAATTATAATTAACAAAATTACTATAAAGTCGATCCGGTCAATTAATGTTATATATTGTACGAGGTTATTCAGAACGATATCGACTTATCAATGCAATATTGGTCCTTTTGCTTTTTGTGCAATATTGTGTACCATCATATATTGTATTACAACATCTTTACACGTTGTTAATATGCACACTAGCTAGTAGTATATAGTATATATTTTTACCTTGTTTTGTTTTTCAATCTATAGCTTAGGAATAGAAATTTCGGAGTTTAAAGAGTATAAAATCTTAATAAAAATTTTAAAACGGTATATAAAAATTTTATATTTGTATCAAAACGCCAATGGTAGCGATTTGAATTTTTTTAAAAACAAAATCACATTTGTGCAAAAATCGCTGCCTCTCGTAGTAAGCAGAGATTGTGCGTTTTCAGGTGAGTCAGTTAAATTGCTTGTTTGTGTCAACGGTTTTACCGTTTTAATTAATATAAAATTTTATTACCGTTTAAAACTTTTATTTAATATTTTATGTATTACCATCGAGTGACTCCGAACTCTTGGATATAGTATATATTTTTACTTTATTTTTTCTCAATTGCTAGCTAGTATACAAGGACAAACTAATAAAAATGACTAAGCAACACAATTAAGACACGTCCGCCCCTGATCAGTACGTACAATTATACATACATACTTATAAATAAACCACCAAAGGATGGTTGAAAATAATAATAATTTTTAGTTTTCAATTGTTTTTGCCTAACTTTTTTTTTGATTAAATTAATTTGAAAAAGTCTTTCTGGTTTGTAATTTTATAATTCTAACTTTTTTCATTACATGTTAATAATTAAAACGATTTTAAATGATACGTGTTTTTTTTTTGGGGTTAAGTATAAAGCTTTAGAATCAGAATAGAAAACAAATTTAAGTGATAGTAAATGAAGCGCCCAACGCTCTGTCTTAAAGGGGTGAGCTCAGATGGCTAGACTGTTAGAGCGCTGTTCGCATGCGAGAGGCACGGGTGCGATATCCACGACCTCCATTTTGGTTTTGTTATTCGTATCAACATAAGTAGACCTGTCATCCTTAAATATTCATAGGAGTCCTTGATAGAGTTGCCCTTTGGTGAAGTATTTATTATAATATCTAAATCTAGATATTTTTTATTGAAAAATATCTTATAACATTATTTAATATATATAAATTCAACATATGTGAAATTATATAAAATAAGATATTTGGTAGCAAAAATTTAATTTTTTATTGAAACAAAAAAAATGACCATTGAAATGTATCTAGACGTGTGTATATGTAGAAAATAAAAAATTTAAGATTTTATTAAAAAATAATATAAATTAATTTGATACTATTAGATTTAGTCGATTAAGTCGATTTTTCATATTTATCAATACACTACTGAAAATAAGTGCAACACAATTTCAACACTCTATGCTAGAGATCTAGTCGATCGATCCTCTTCTAATTGGATTTGTATTTATTATATAGAGGGTATGAATTTTTTTCTTTTTTTTTGTAATTTTCATGTTAGATTGATTAAATATTTTAAAAAACTAGTGCTAACTTTTACTCTACATTGATTATTTTCTCCTCTCCCTCCAAGTCAATCTACTTGTGAGTCAGGCATATTTGTCTATCTAATTTATATACTTGTAGGATTATAATTTTTGTTTACTTGTGGAATACAAGAAATTATTAAATAGAAGATCCACTTATCATTCATTCAAAGATTGTTTTTCAGTAATTATGAAATGGAAAAAGTTTTTTTTTTTCAAATTGTTGGTAAATATAATTAGGAAAAAATATACGGTGTTAATTAATTAGCTACAGTTTAAATTAATCATGGCTTGCACCTTAATTTTTAGCTATAATATCGTCATCTCTATCGCATCTCTCCTCTTTTATACATATACAAATATAAAATATACATATACATATACAATTTTATTACAAATATAGAAGTACAATTAATCTTTCTTCACTCTCTACTCTCTCTCCCCCACCTCTCCTAGTGTAGCTGAGCCAGATTACTACCATTATTAGTGTGTACCGGTTATGTATATATCTATATAATATAACTATATATATATAATATATATATATATATTATATATATATATATCATATATATATATATATTAATTAAGGAAAATAATTATACAATTTAGTTGCTCGACTCGCCGGCTTTCCCAATCTGGCTCCGCTAGATATAAAAATATATACGTATATCAATTATATATATATAATTATTTTGCAGATATACATATACAATTTGACATATATACATATATAATTTGCTGCTCTCCATACTTTGTCCTCTCTCGTTCACCTTTTTTTTCCCTCTTCTAATCTCGCTCATATTTCTTCTTGCTCTAACATATAATTAGAAAACTATAACTACAAAGCGTAAGTAAATTGAAAAAATAGTTATAGCCTATAAGAGAAAATTCCCCTAATTATATGACTAATTTGATGAGAAAAATGTATGTGATCATCATCCCAATTTCGATCTTACTAAAGAGGAAGGTGCACTCATGACAAGTGACATGTAAATTTTCCTATGCAAAATAATTAAGAAAAGTAAAGTGAAATTTACTCTTAATTTTTTTTTAATAGATAAACTTGACTAAATATCTATTTTGAAAATTTTAACTCGAATTTCTTAACGGACATAGTCACATAGAGTAAGTCTTCGGAGGAAGTCATTTTTTTTTTCACAATAAATAATAGATAAATTACCCATCCAAACACATTAAGAAAACGATCAATACATTGTAATTATATATCCAAAATATTATGCCCCTCTTATGAGCCACAAAAAAAACCACTATATTTATATATATTAAATTTACTAACAAAAAAAAAAAGTGGTGCAGTCGATAATACTACTTGTTTACTAATTAAAAATCTCAATTATAATTTATGGAGAGGGAGCGTTTCTTCAGACCTTTGCAAATGACATACACCAAATTCGATATAAATTGGCTTCCATAACATATTTATCAAATATTAAATAAAAATAAAATATATTAAATTTAATTTGGTGCTGACAGATCCAGAATTTGTATTGATAAATATTAAAAGGCAGCCACTTGTGAGTATCTTTTCGTAGGTAAAAACATGTTTGGCAGTTTGCACATTTTTTGTGCATGATATATGATCAAAGTCAGAAGGCAGTATTTGCCATGTTACCCTTCATTTTCTTTAATTTATCAGATTGACCCCCAAATAATATTATTACTAGGATTAAAATAGTAACCGTAAAAAAAGATTTTAATATGAACTCATATTTGAATGCATAGTTTTAGCAATTTTACTTTTTTTTTACCGATCTATTGTTATTGTATTGTTTCATTTCGTATTTGAAGTAGTTTTGGTGTTATTTGAGATTTGATGATCCTTTTAAGTAAATGTATATTTTTCACAGTTCAAACAATTAAATCGCCAAAACTCGTTTAATATTTGTATGAAGACAAAAAATCATTATTTTTTGACAAACTTAAAAGACCAAAAGTCAAAACGGATATTTAAGGGATCATATTGTATCTTGCCAAAGAAATAAGGGACCATTAATCGTTATTAATTTTTTTCCTCTTTTATCGTGTAATAATAAATAATAAAACCTTTGACTAATTAAAATTCCCACTTAAATATTGCACCTACTCTTTTCTCCTCATTTCTATAGTTGCAAATCCTGCACGTCTTCTCTCAAAGGGTACGATTTTCTTTTTGTGCTTCCAAATTATATTGTTTCTTCATGTGGATATATTCGTAAATGTGTGTGTCCTACACAATTGCTTATGAGTACATCTCGCGCATTTTTTTATATTCCTCTTTCAAATGAGTTTTACTTGAGTCAAAGATTTATTGGAATGTCTCGTACATTTTATTAACTTCAGACTTCGATCTATGAAATTATACTGAATATGTTATTGTTATATCTCTGATCGTAGCATTTTTGCTTTCTTTTCAGTTCAATAGAGAAGGCAAATTAAGAAAATTTAATTTGTTTTGATGGCCTCTGAGAGGGAGATTTTCAGCCTATCTGGACCATTGTATCTCACTGCTATTGATTGGTAAGATAAACCGCATATATCGTTTTATATTTCTGTCTTCATTTGCGGCCGTTGATCCCTTTAGTCCACATTGTTAAGTATCGCATGTCATTTCATTTTTACTTGTTCAATATTAACTTAATAGACGTCTTAAATAACAATAAATAGAATTATATAGCCCAAATTTTGAATTTATATGTTAGCCTCAATGTCTAATATTGCGTAGATTATAACTTAACCTTGTCATAATAGTGTTTTCCTAATTTACATTTTTCACAGGAACAATACATGTCATAGGAGGTCCATAGCAGCAAGTTTAGTACAAGGTGTGTACATTCTTGAACGTGACCGTCAACAAAATCGTCAAGGCTTTAATGCCCTAGCTCCACCCTGGTGGGAATTCTTCCATTTTCAGTTAATCCAAGTCTTGGTGGACAATGAAGACCAATCATATTTTGGCGCGATTTACGAATACAAATTTCCGAACTCTCATTTCCATAACAAAACAAAGAACGATATTCAGAATCCACCAAAGTATGTGATTGCCTTTCGAGGCACAATTACGCAAAAAAGGCAACAGGTCACAAGACTTCAAAATAAACCTCACACTCATTCGCGACAATCTCCACAATTGCTCTCGCTTCCATATTGGCTTGCAAGTTGTACAGAGCATCATTCAGAATCACGGGATCTCAGATATTTGGCTAACGGGACATTCATTAGGCTCTTCAATTGCACTACTAATCGGAAGGAATATGGTGAAAACAGGAATTCATCTCGAAACATATCTTTTCAATCCCCCATTCACATCACTACCGATAGAGAAAATCACAAAGAACGAGAAATTGAAGCATGGGATCCGTATTACTCACAGTGTGCTCACTGCAGGACTCGCTAGCGCTGTCAATATTTGCAAATCAAAGTCTATACATAAAAGTGAGGCGTTTACTCTGTTATCTTCGTGGATTCCTTACTTGTTTGTGAATCCATCAGATCCTATCTGCGCGGAATACGTTGGGTATTTCGAACACAGAGAGAAAATGGCTGCGATTGGAAAAGGGGAAATTGGACGAATTGCGACGCAGAATTCAATAAGAAGTATAATTGGGAATGCAATTGGAAAAGATCAATTGGAGCCATCACACTTACTTCCGTCTGCAAATGTTGCTATTAATTTGAGTCCTTCTCCAGATTTTAAGAGAGCTCATGGAATACATCAATGGTGGAAGCCAGATGTACACTGCAACTATAAACTTTACCAGTTTCGATAAGATTAGTACAATCAAAGTTAATTGTCATAGAATTCAGTCTCATTGTAAATTCGAGTCACAACTCTCTCTATCCTAGCTATGCGAACAAACTGAATTTTTTAATGGATAACTTTTACATATAGCAGACAAAAAAATTATATTGATTCATGACTGATAGAATAGTTTTCGCCACTTATTATTGCGCTCCATAATCAAAATATCATTCAAATTATATAATTCGCCTATTTATATATACAATTATATGATTCGCTGGGCCTATTTTCGCCAGTCTGTAAGATTGTATAAAATTTACTCTTTGTATGTCAAATTATGAAATACGACAGTAAGTAAAAATGTTGGTATAAGGTATAATTATAGTTGTAGAAGGAACGAATATGTAGGTTTTTGCATGTATATATAGTAATTCTTCTCTCGTTTTATACAAAACGAAAGCAACACATTTATACATTATAGTGTTATTAAAGCGAGGAAAAATTGATTGTGCTGTAATTGTATAGATTCGGTTGGCCTATTTCGCTGCAATATCAGTATAAAATTTGTATTTGTATACACCTGAAATCGAAAGTGTGTTAGTAGTAATGCTTTTGAAGTGTATATTAAGTGTATAGGAAGAAAGATTAAATAATGTGTTTTTTTTTTGATGTTGCCATTACACTTTTCTCTCCTTTATTACACAAAAAGTAAAGCAATTAATACTTCTGTTCTAGTTAACAGCAGAGACGCGAAACAGAAGTAGAGTGACGAGCGAGAATGGAGGGGGGGGAGTTTGGCGTCTGAGAGTTAGGAAGAAATACGACTACAAAATATTTGACCTATGAGGCAAACATTTTAAATAAAAAAGAAGCTACTCCATTGATGCTTTTTGTGTTTAATAATAATTTGTTATCCATAGAGATTAAGCCCTTTTTAAAAAACTTTTATTACAATTACTTTCTTCATTTTTTTAGAACTTTAACTATATGAAATTGCAAAATTTTAAAGATATTGTTTTCTATTTTATTTATTTAATATATAAAATATATCACATCAAAATGTACTTTTATATATAATTCTCAGAAACTAATCTAAGGTGTTAAAGTTTACCTAAATGTCAAAAATCTTGAGTTTGTGATTACACAACTATTCCATATTTAACTTAAGCTCCTCCTTCAAGCTTTCGAAGCTCCTCTTTCCCGGGCCCAACCCCGAGCCTAACCCCAGTGATGGAGTTAGAAATTTTATCAAGGGTGTTCAACTTTTAAAGAGTCAATAAATTTTTTTTAGCGAAATGGATACACTAAACATTTTTTTTTACCAATAAGTAGGTACACAAAAATTTATATGCTTTTTCTTTTTTGTTTAAAAAGAAATTTTTTAATACGTTCACAAAAATTTCTCTGTTTTCTTTTTGTTTAAAAAGAGATTTGTATTTTTTTTGAGTATCAAACCCCAAACCTCTATAAAATAAATGATTACACCAACCACTAGAATCCCGTTTTTGCCATGTCAAATAGTGGAATTCATTTTTAACCAAATACAGCATTATATAAAATAAGTTACAAAGTAAAGTAATACACAATTTTTTTATAAAATTTACAACACTAGTATAAACGTATTTCACGGTAACGTTTAGTGGTCTATTTATTTTTTAAAAACTAAACAATATTAGGTCTGATATACGTTAGTAAGTAAAGTTTTACTCCTAAAAAGTTATTTCAGTAACATTTTACTTCTAAAAACCGTTACAGTGAGTAGCAGTAACGTTTTAGGAGTCAAAATGTTACACTGTGAGAAAGCCTACGTCGAGTAACTGCTATATCAATCTGAAGCACATCCACTTTTAAAAAATAAAATATTTATCTTAAAACGTTGACTGTGAAAATACGTTATACTAGTAGTTGTACAATGTAGAAAAAAAAATTATTTCTGTGTAGTGAATGATGTTATATAACTGGCTTCTGAAGTTGGTTCAAATTCAATTTATATATCCAAATATTAAACTATATTTTGTCTATATACCCCATATAATTTTTCGACAAAGAATGTTCACCTGACCACCCTTAATAGGCTTTACTTCGCTCCCCTCCAAGTTCCTCCCAACCTCTTCAAGATCATCCAACTTGTCTTGTGTGCATGCGTTGGTGTTCACCAATGGTTACTTAAATGGTCGCGGCCGTTAATTGCCTTTATCCTACGAAGAAACCACGACTGTGGTCAATATCTAAAGGATGACTTTGCTTGTCTCTTCGAGTAAATACGGAGGAGGAAAGGAAAATACGAAAAGGGGAAAGTATGACTGAAAATTGTTCCTGGGTCGGAACCTGTGCAGAGGAGGGTTAGGCCACCAATTGATATCTACAACCTAGTGGGATTGTCTGTCGATAATGTTCAACTGTCGTATAGGTGCGCCTATGCATACACGAATAAGGGATCTTGCTATTGATCTGAGGGGTTTTATGATGCCGTTTTTCATTCTTTATTTTTTTGTTTTTATGGATGTTGCGGTATGTGTAGTAATGAAAGGACTTAATGAAGTTTTGCTCTTGTTATTTTAGGTGATGAAAAAAAAAAGTTTATTACTTTCAAACTAACGATTTGGTGCATACTTACTTTATAAAATAGAACAATTGACTATTAGCCAATGCACCACTACAAGAAAATTATTTTTTAACGATTAATTTTTGAATATGAATTATTTTGTGGAAAATTCCATTTAGTCTAATTCTGGGTTAAAAAAATGCCCCCAAGTCTAGGCTTTATGTTTTTATTGCTTATGATCGAGTATTTATTCATTTTAACTTAAAATTGTATGTTTATTAAGTCGTACGGCAAACATGTGTTTCATATGTATTGATCGAACTGTGTGCTTCATATTAGAGGCTTGCATGTGAGAAGAATGAGGTGCAAATAGATAGATCAATAGTAGATATGATTAAGGATGGACTCTCTGGATGTGGATAATTGCTACAACAATGATATTATAGTGTATGAATGGTTAGTCTTATTTACCAATTGTTTTGTAAAAAGAAAAAAATATTGCTTAAAATATCAGAATTTTAGTGTTGGGAATTCAAGTATCTAAATTATAAGATGTCCTTTGTGTAAAGTAGAATCTCAATTGAAAAGAAGTTTGAAATTCGTACTATTTGCTTTCCCCCCCCATATACTGAGTTGTTGGTTATTTCTATTTAATCAGTCGTGGACTATATGAATATTTGTGTCTCGTAAGAAAGTTAATTATGTGTAATTAAGAACTTCGGTTTTAAAATCATAATTTCTAAGAGTTGGGTATTCTTTTTTGCCAACTCGTGGTCAAGTTTACAGTCCAGCAACAACTCAAATGACATGCTATGAAATTCAAAATGTGTGACTTACTTTGTCCCTTTTATTTGTCATCTTTCAGATTTTAGAGTAATAAGTATATTTTGACACTAAATGTTTCATCAGATCTTTCAAACATTTTAAATATCAATGTATTGGGTACGTCATAGTATGTTTTTGCACGTAGTGTTTACGAATATATAAATTCAGTTCAAAAAAATTAAAGCGTTCATCATCACAATTTCCGAATCAAACTTCAAACTGTTTGACTTCTCAAAATATAAAAAGTGTCATATAAATTGGGACAAGAAAAGTACTGAACTAGCTATTGGGAACACGTGCTTGACCCGACATCGAGCTTATTAAAAAAAAACGTGACCTGAAAATTTAGCAACATATGATTAGAATTTAATATTAAAGCGTTGTGAATAGTGAATTGTTTAAACCATCTTAAATTAGAACATTCAATAGCAGTGCTCTTGTACTTAATTATAAGCTAAGCACACATGCACTCTAAATTTTTTGATAAATGATTGAGCTGCCTCTGATTAATAATGTGTTCAATCTACTTTTTTTTTTTTTTTTTTTTTTTTTTTTTTTTTGTTGCAATTGGAAATAAGATTGTGCATCAAAAAGATTTATATTACCGCTAAAAAAAGCAAATCATTGGATAAATTGGTTACATAAATTAGATTGGATCTAAAGAATGTCAATATTTAAATAGGATTTGATGATTGGCATACGGTGATGCTTTAAAAATTATAGACCAATCTAATCTTATTTAATCCAAAAAAATAAGAAAAACCAGACCGATTTTTAATTTTTTTTGGATTGGTTTCAGATTTTGTGACAAAAATGGTTTATAAACAGAATAATAATAGTCTTCTTGGTTTTAAGTTGCAATCTGTTTGAAGTATGGCACAATCCCAACCGTTGTTGAGGTTGGGTCGATTATTTAGGTGGATCAACGTGGATTAGTAAGATCAATTTAGTAATACAGACACAAGGGTATACGACGAAACAAAAAAAGGAAACAATCACTTTCCATTTAGTGTAGTATACTGTCATTCAGATTGATATATATCAAGATTGAGTAAATACCTATGATATCCTTAACTAAGATGCAGTGTTATCAGTTCTCTTAAGCTCAATCTGCATGAGTTAAGCGCGAAATAAGTTACTTTTTTTCTGTCGAGGTTGATTAAGGTGATGTACAAGGGGATTTGATTTGTACCTTGATAGACGAAGACAATAACAATGTTAAACTGAAGAAGTCTTCACCGAGTTGTATTTATGATGTCCGTGAGAATTTTGAACACCCAAATGGCTACCACTCAAGCTTAACGCAGTTTTGTCATGTTTGATTCGAAAAGAGAAAGGACCTCCGGTAGCTCCATAGACGACCATTGTTATAGAAACATCGATTGCCTCTGATGATTTGTTTCTTTGGTCGTTTCAGCTTTGTTGCTGATGATTTTTGTTTTGGGCTTGGGTCACTTCTGGACCCAACCTATTTGTGTTAGTTTGGACTCTCTTTTTACTCAATAAATGGCCTTCCCCATATTTAAACAAAAAAAACGATAGCGCCCCCCCCACTATTTAATTAAATTTTCATTTATATTTTATCAAAAGATTTTTTAATTCTTTCTCGATGAATTCTTTTAGATTGTAACTCTAAGAGTTCAAAATTAAAGAGAGAAACTTTCATATATAGTCACTTAAAATAATGAATACTCGCCATAGCTTATATTTTTGATAATTACAATGTGTAGCTACATTTTATATATAAGATAGAGGTGACGATACTGGGACGAGAGATGAGAGATGAGAGAGCGATAGAGAGGGGGAAAGAGCGAGGAGAAGGTCAATTATATATGTATATTGGTTAGAATAATGTATAAAGATTATACTATGTATTTGTAATATGGCAAGAGAGATTGGGAGAGGAAGGAGAGATATGAGATGATTGGGAGAGGAGGCGAGAGGCGAGCGAGAGAGGGCAGAGAGTGGGAGAGGGTGAATTGTATATAATATAATTGTATATTATACATATACATTTGTATATGGGCAAGCAGATTGTGAGATAGAGGAAAAGTCAAAGAAAGAGGCATGTTGGAGGAGAGGCGAACCGCAGATTGGGAGAACAAATGAGAGGAGACAATGCAGAAAAAGATGGGTGGTAGAGAGGCGAGCGATATTGGTGGAGAGATTAGGAGAAAGTATCCCGAGAAAAGAGGGCAGAGAGTTTGGAGAGAGGTGAATTGATATATGTATAGTATGTTAAATATTGTAATATTTGTAACATCTATATTGTTGACACCAATTTTTTGACCCACCCTGGTCATCAATTAGTTTCGAGCTGCGGGAGTTTTTTCACAAATACTTAACTTAATTTTTATAAATCTTGCGAACATAAATATATATATATATATATATTATATATAATAATATCAACAATAATATTATATATATATAATATACATACTATATATCATAAAAACATTATGTATATGTTACTATTTATATCTAAGATATTCCTAAATTCCCAAGAGACCAAGGAATGACAAGCTTTTGTCCTGTCTGCGCAAACAAAACACGACGTCCAGATTTCCCTTTCCCCATTTGTCAACCCTCACACTGCAATATTCTGAGGCCACTCTCTATCCAACAGCCCCAAATCCTATAACCCACTCTCTATCCACGCCAATACCACTCAACCCCAATTGCTCCCTCAGCCCCCACACTAACCCCATTTCATCCTCAACTCCTCCTCAACCCCCCGCCTACCCCCAACACACTCCCTGTTTCATGACTCGACCCTCAGTCCCTACCATTCATCTCCTTTGCTTCATTTCCCCCCTTCGCACGACCCAGCAACCAGAACAAACAAACAAAATCTCCCAACACGTAAACCCACGATCGACAGACAACACCCAGCAAAAACAAAACCCCCACCCCCCACGCAATCCCTTCCCCTCACGCGACCTCTGCTTCCGCCTCTCCGTCACGCGTCCCTTCTTCCACAACTATCCCTTCTCCTCATTCCATCGCGCCGTGGTTGACAGCTAGCAATATGAAACCTGCACTCCGCTGTCTCTTGTCGTTTCTCGCAATGTTTCCCCTCGCTCGTACGCCACACCAAAATAATAACAAATAAAAAGCAAGCACGCATACAAGCTCATCGCCTTACCAGACACTACATGAAGATCATGCCACGTCGTGTGCCAAGGACGAAAGACTCATCCCAGCCATCCGCCATCCCTGCCATTTCCGCAAAAGAGACGAAATTTCAGAAAAAGCTGGCTGGACCCAAAGAGGAAGCGATTTGAATTTTGAATTCGGTTGGAGGCCGAAATTGGCAAAATCCCGCCCTCGAACCGAAACCCTATTTTCCATTTCCTCCTATAAAACCATTCCCTTTTCAGTTCAGGTGTTGGGGACGTTTTTTGTGGGTTATCGATTTTGTGTGAAAATTTTGAGAGTGTTGGAATTTTTGTCGGAAAAAAAAACTTGGGTTTGTTCTGTCTGTTCTGAGTTTGAAAATCTTTGGAGCTGAGAAACTTGAGTCTGAGAGACCTATTTGTTGAAATATTTCGTTCTTTTCCTCTTTGCCTATATAAAAAGAGAGTAGTACGGAAGAATCGGGATAGAGCTGTTTCACAAGAGAGGAAAATCGAGAGTAATCTGTGACTTTCTTTTCTGTTTGTTCCCTTCCGCGAGAACAGTGAGTTGACTACGAAAAGGGGAGTAGCATTTCCGTTTGAAGCCTCGAAGTCGAAAGTTTCGTTTCCTTATTCATTTCTTCTTTGGAACTGTCGGCATTGAAGGTGTTCGAAGTGGGGCTTCCTTTCATGTTGTTTTGATCGTGAAGCACTTGCTGTTGCTGTTTCCCTCTTGCTCGTAGCTGTTCCAGTATCGGCTGCTCAGGAAAATGTAACTACCTACACTTCACTCCTCTTAGTGTTTGTTTTGTCATTTCCTACTTGTTCGAGTATGATTAAGTTGCTCGTGCAATTTGAGAGACATTATGCGTGCTTATAAGTTTATTTTCTGAAAGAATGATGTTCCTTCTTTGAGTGTTTTTGAGGGCTGTTTGGGTCGGTTGCTGTCGAATATGAGCTAGAGTAATGTATGTGCGGATCAAAACGGGGTTTGCGAATCACTCCCTATTTCAAATGTTGTACAAGTTTACTTAGTAGCTTGTTCGTTCATTCCACAGATCACTCTGTATAGGTTCATTTTAGATCATTTCCTTCCCGTCTCAATCCATTTATTCATTCATCGTGATTCTTTAATATTTGTGTTATATTCGGCGTCGCTTGTATATCGTTCTACTTCGCTTCAAGTTGAATGAAAACGAACAAAGATGATAACACAGCTGAGATCTAAGTGACTGACATCTGCTATCGTTTTTGGTTCCCATATCGCATATTATTGTTCGTTTGGTCTGTAGGGTTTGGGCTGTCCCTATAGGGTTTGTCTCGATAAGGGTGTTACTATTCCTGTTTGATCTCTTCAATAAAAAAAAAGTTTTTATATATGGTTTCTTATCTGATGATTTGATTTCACCGTTGTTATATCTATCAAACCTTCAATTAAGCCCTTTATTCATAAGGTTTTTTTTGGGCGATTCCCTTTGAACTTTCACCTGACAAAGAAAGGCATGTTTTATTCCTAGTAATAGGCAATTTTCTCGTTTACTTCTTCATATACAAATGAGTTGGTATGTTTGATTCGAAATCTTTTTAAGTCACTTTTAGGTCCTGGGTTTTTTTTTTGTTATGTTCACTACCATTCCTTTATGAGCTTTGGTAGTACTGTGCGTGCTTTAGCCCACTATTATGAACACCAATTAGGCTTGTTCGATGACTGTTTGGCTTTCCCGTGGTTTTTTTTTGTGTTTGTGTTTGTATTTCTTCATTCAAATTATAAGTTGAGTTAGACTATACTTTGGTTCGGTTGGAATCATCATGAATCATTTCTGGTTAAGAATACTTAATATTTGGAGATCTCATTTGATATATGTAGGCAAACTTCTTATGTGGCCATTCAAGAATTGAGATACCATAAGTTGTCGGTGGGTAGTCACTATCTTTGAGCTACCTGCATTTTAATGTGTATTTCAGCATGATCTAAGGTATTTGAATTGTGTCAACTTATTATTCGTGTTATTTTCCTTAGAGATGTTCCATTAGTGACGTTGATATACTAATGGGTATGGCTTTGCAATGTTGGAACTCTTACTGGGTGCTTAAAGTTAGTGTGTTTGCTACTCTATTCGGGCTGTCTTCATAAGCGTAATGTTTATTTTATTTTGTTTTCATTCGAAATACATCTGATTTTAATTTTGTCGTTGCGTATTCTAAATGTAATTTTTACTTTGTTTGCATGGGAAATCTTCTCTCTGAGTCCATTATGAGGCTCCCCTTCCTTCCTCTTTGCATTTCAAGAGGGAGCCATAAAGGTTCCAAAGTCTTTCATGGAGTCACCCCGACAAATACCGGTGTTAACTAAGTCAAATCCGAAGTTTAGAGATTGAGAGAAACTCCAGATTCCGAAGTTTTAGAAGATTGAAGAAACAAAGAGGTAAGATTGAGATAGCAATTTCGTTTATATGTTTAGACTAGGACAGGTAAAACAGGGAAATGGGTTAAAACCAAACAGGTAGGGTCCAAAAACTCGGTCAAGGCAACAGAACCCGAGTTTGGACAAACGCATCATCTCTCCCTCTCTCTCTTCTCGTCATCCCCCCTCGTCTTTACTCCTTCTTTGTTTACGTGCCTTCTTTAAAATGCCGTTAGTTTAAGGTTGAAATTCAAACCCCATGAACGCCTTTCGCTTAATCGAATCTTAAAAAATTTAATAATCGAATTTAAACGATAAAATTTCAATTTAAGTTGCTTAGAGTTAAAGTTTTAAGGGTTTAAACTTAATTTGGAATCATAAAAACAATAAATATTTAAAAACTTGTAAGATTTTACCTAGATAATCTCAAGAAGTCTAATAGAACAAAAGATTTGTAAAAGTTAAAACAAAATATTCCCAATATAGTTAAATAAATCGCCGAAAAAACCGTATTTAACGGAGCGTCTAGGTGCCGTACACCTTCCTAAGACGCTAACCCTTAAAAATGTTTTCAAAACCTTTGTTTTTCGTTAAGTGTTTTTGGAAAATAAGTTTTTTTCCTTGATTTTTCTTTCCTCTTAAAAAATTACGTGGCGACTTCCTAAAGTTCGAGAAATCCTTTAAAATAAAACGAAGTCTTTTTTATCGAAATCATGTTTTTTTTGATAAAACAGAATTGCGCTCTGCTGGGGAATATTTGGAGAGATTCGAACCTTTAAACTAACGTATTTGAACTATTTGCAATAATTGGTTCAATTGTTTAAACCTTTAGTTTTGAAAATTGAATTTCATGGCATAACTTTCGCCAACGGCAAATAGTTTGGCATTAGGAAACGAAAGGTTCGCGGCTATACCGCACTTCTCTCAGATATACCAAAAATCATTTGGGATGAATCGAACCAAATAGTCGAAATTTGGTCAAACCGGCGTTGTGTTCGGCTCCACCCCATGGTTTGGTTCCGACC
This sequence comes from Solanum habrochaites, assembly GCA_027704765.1. Lineage (NCBI taxonomy): Eukaryota > Viridiplantae > Streptophyta > Magnoliopsida > Solanales > Solanaceae > Solanum > Solanum habrochaites. Next base: position 1,305 of record JAKWJA010001683.1, on the reverse strand, counting down.
GGTAACCGTCAATTTGGGGGAAACAATTCTAGTAACTTAAGATAAGCGAAAACCCAAATAGCCCAAAAATACGCATATGCCCTAAGATGACCCAATAGTCATGCCGGTTGGGCCCATTAGAAGAGCCTTTGAGTGCCCCAAACGCCCAGGCGGCCCAAATGGACGTTCCATGCTTATATGTTTTAAATTTGAAGGATAGATACGTTTCGAAAAATATTTTCAAAATGACGTATACATCCCCTCAAATCGCTAGGCCCACCCTTGGCAAAAGGGTGCACATATCTTGTTTACGACGTGCGTACATGATTTTTTTTATAAAAGTATTTGGTTTTTATATGTCTGGAGATATTCTAGCTTCCATACTCTTCTTTCAATATTTTGTTAGAACCCATAAGCATAAATATTCGAGTCACGATCAAAAGTTCGTCCACATATTCCTTCGAGTTCTTTTAGTTTTTCAAAAAAGAAAAAATAAATAATATATATATATATGTATATATATATATTATATATAATATTATATTAATATATATCTATATATGATATATATATATATATATCATCTCTCATCTCTCTCTCTCCTCTTCCTCTCCTCCTCCTTTTTCCTTTCGTCCTCCTCTCCGTCCTGATGGCCCCCCCCCCTTTTCCACCGTTTCCTCCGCCTGTCCAACAAATTTTTTGAGAATTTTATCTTTTCCGAACTCTTACAAAGAAGTGGAGTTACAAATCTCAATCAAAAATAAAGACGATTAATGAAAGATACCGCCAACTTTGTCTCGACTCATTCACGTCGACATTTTTATAGTCATAAAATCCTCAAAGTCAATAGACAAATTTCCTTTATTTATCATTCTCTCTATTTGGTGAGCCAGTTTATCTCCGATAAAGCAACTCTTATGTGTTTACACCTATGAATGTGATATTCCTTTTCGTATTATTTAACACTATTCCCTGCTACCGCAGGCACTTAACATGGTTGTCTTGTTCTGAGCTCGGTTTTGTGTGTGCACATTTGTGGTTGTTCATGGTATTTAAACCAGGCAACGTCTGAGTGCTTGTGTGTGGTTGATCATCCCGTATTCCCAAGGCTGAGGCCCCCTAAAGAATTCCTCTCCGTCCCCGATAAAATTTGCAAAAAGAAAGACAACAATGGGATAACAATGATGAGATTGACATGATGATGTCGTCGTGACTCTAAAACCCGCCGCCATTGATAAATGAACTGTATCCGCACCCTGGGCTTAATTATGCATTGAAGTGCAAACAAGATCGCGTGCCCCGAAACTGATGCAGCGGGGATCTCTC
>JAKWJA010001682.1:0-48968 GCA_027704765.1 Solanum habrochaites | reverse complement strand
CCGCGTCGTTGCACGATCCGGTGGTTGTACTAACACAGAACGCCCTATGGGGCGATGCTTGGGGATATTGGGGCCTCAGGGAAGTGCAAATGTCAACTATCATAGCTGTAAGACTGGTGAAATAAAGCATACTAGAACAATTCATACAAATGACAAATTCAATCGAAAAGATAGTCAAAAATAAATGTGGTGAACAATTTTAATCAACAATATGTAACAAAATTTCGGACACCGAAAACTTCTAAAAATATTTTGAATCTGATAATCTCTGTTGAAAACTTGTATATGTATAATTGTGATGTACATGCACCGAATCATGTTGAGAAGGAAAATTAACTGAACGGTGTCAAATAATCCTCTTTTTTGTTTGTGGTGCAGATTGGTCAAAAGCCTGGCAAATTCTCTTTAAATGACATCTTGTGCCAAGCCGAAAGCAGAACTCTCCTACTTGTGCTTTCTTAAATGTGTCCATCAACGGCTATTAGCTTTTCGCATGTCCTTGAAAATCACTTCCAAGCTCATATATACAAAGACATACTATAACCTTGTTCCCATTTTTCATCGAGGATGCAATGTCTGTCTTGCTTCGCTGGATTCGGCACTTCACAGCATATCCCAGTACGCATTAAGCACTGGCTTACCCTCCTCATATGTTCCCTAACATTAACTTAGCATGCTCCATGCACTTGATAAGCTCAATAGCTTACCTTACACCCAATTCTTGGCGGAGTGTGATTGACAGATCTCTTGTTGATTTGCCTTTACCATTTGGGAACCTTTTTCGATAACTTACCTATTAATTTTGTCCGTGGCGTGGGGACTTATGGCTTGTAAGATGCTCTGACCACACGTAATGGTACTTTTTATATATTCTAATGACAAACCGTCACTACTTGTAATTCACAGCCCTCATCCACCAATGCAATCCGGATATGAACATTTAAAGGAAAACAAATTGGGAGAATTGATCACCTTTTTTGTGCTAAATCTTTTTTCACAAGCAATTGTCAAACGAATTTTGCCAGTTCTTGCTGTTCCTGACTTCATTTCCTTATAAAATCTTGTTTCATATAGTTTAACATTATCACCCGTAATTTTGAGTAGAACATTGATGGTTTCGGTCAACTATGGGTGGAGGAAACTTGCAATCCGGTCCTTCAGTTTTGACCTTACCTTCCCCTATTCCAACTTTCACAGGATCATCAGACTATTCATTCGTAGATGAAAGTAGTCATTAAACATATCTGGTTGGCCTTTCCCTACATTATTTGATCCCTCCTCGATGGATTTTTTCTTCCACGTATACTTTTAACATGGTGATTTCTCTGCTCCCTCCCAAATACCAAACACAACTAGAAGATCAGTATTCGAAAAAATAACCTTCTTCAGTATGAAAAAATGAATTTAACTCATACAAGATTTTGCGGTTTACAATTGTACCCAATTTTGTCATGACTAAATTGAAGAATCTCATACAAAATGTTTCTTTCGACATAGAATTATCTAATTGATATACATATACAATTTAACAAATATATGTATACAACTCGTCTCTCCCTCTCTCGCTCGCCACTCTCCTTCCTACTAATATGTAACTATGAATCATAATTAGTAAACTATAGCTACGAAGCGTAAATAAAATTATTTTAATGATTATCTGCGAAAGTTTCCCCTATCTAAATCATACCAAATTTTCTTATTTATCCATTGGGCTAAAAATGAAAATCCATGTAAGATGGGCCTAAAAGAATCTTAACAAAATTTTAATTTTCCACCCCAATGGAATCAACAATCAAAATTATGTCTTCTTCATCTGAACCTGTGTTTCCCGCCTCTACTGTAAACCCTAATTGCAGCAAATGGCGATTCAAATGGGAAGCTCAATCTCACACTTCAACTCTCCGATTAATAATTTTCAGTTCAAATATCAAACCTTGTACCGAAATCACTGTCAATTTATCTGTGGAGAAATCTCTGCTCACTGTCTGTTTCGTCGAAGGGGATTCGATTCGGGTACCAGTTCCTCGGGTTTTGATTGACCCGGAAGGTCGCCGGTTCAGTGCAGAGTGTTTTGATGCTCATTTGAAATAAGCTTGCTCTTCTTCTTCTGTTGACATCCACTCATTGCAGGATTGGATTATCGGAACCGACCAAGAGGAAAACGGACTCGATATTCTTTCCGTTCTCGGTGAATCATGGTTAAGTCAGTAATGTTTCTAAAATTTTTAGTTTACGGTTTTATATTTGCGAATTTGGATGTTAGGCCTCATTATTAGGACTATTGTTACTCTTCACTGCGTAATTGCCTTTTTCCATAACTAGTTCAATTTTGCTGCACTTCTTGAGTCAGTTCTACACTCGTCCATCAGTACCTCACTCTGTGGTATTACACTGGGCAAGGTCTTTCAGAAACAACCTATTGGCTTCATGAGTTAGGAGTAAGGTTGGGAGTAACCCCTATCTCTCGAGACCTCAAAGTGGTAATCACACTTGGTACTGTCTTCAGAAATCATCTCGCTGCCTCCCGCTTAGGATAGGTTGGGTCCCTCTATTATCCCAACCCATGTGTGTATTACACTAGGTATGTTTTGTAGTGTATGATGTTATGGTTCTTTGGCTGATACTAGGATCAACTAAAAGGATTTTTACCCCTTTGATAACAACATATGATTATACCCTTCAGTGTTGGCCTGTTTTTGAGCTTTGGGACTTCCATGTTGGAGGTCTCAAGTTCAAACCCCTTGGGGCCGTCAAACCTGGAGTTGCAAACCAGACTTCTTGCGGGTTTATCTCCTTCTATGTGGTTTGTTGAGCTAGTGCTAGGAGAGGGGTTTTTTACCTTTGTCACCAAGGGTAGTGCTGCGTGTTTTCCTTGTTTGGCAAAAAAAAATGATTATGATATTTGTATATACTGCTTCATAGATATACTAGTATTTTTTTTTTTTGATGCAACCTAAGGGTGTGGTAGTTTTGATGATATTCTTCTTCAGCATCTCTTAGCTAACTATTTTTAATTTCGCCTACATAACCAAGCAAATCTAGAATTTGAATTCTATGGGCTCAATTTTAATTTGAAGCAAGATATTATCATTGCACTTGTTATAGCTTTTGAAGTTATTGGTCATATCGACTATTTATTGCAATTTTAGAGTTAAATTAGTCGATTGAACTATAACTATATTGCTACAATACTCCTCTTGTTTCCCGATTAATACGAGTGGTAATAAATAAGTATTGATGTTTACTTGATCTTCATGAAAGTCCACCTAAGGTTTTCAACTGCAGAAGAATAGAGCAGGGACTTTTCCCTTTTTGTGTTGTGGATGGGTGGACAGGACAAATTTGAAATTTCCCCTGGGATTAAACAGTTCATAACATTTATATATAAACTTGTCAAGAATTCACTTTTCTATGTTTGCGAGGTATTCCAATAAGAAGCAAGACCCAAACTGCAGGATTTGATCAACATAACATGTTATGTCTGTTGAATCACTTTAGGAAGTAAAAATACAACTTTAAAGTTCTAAACACGTGTCAACCACTTGTCTAAGGAATGTGAAAGACTTGATTTTCTTGTGATACCAAGTCAAAAGAAAAAGGAATAGACAGTAATGCAGAAACTGTCATCTCCTTTGATGTGTTTATGTATTCTGTCATTGAGGGAATGGTGATTTGTCATGCAGAAACTGCCATGTAATTTTGCTTTGATTTTATGTTTTAGGCAGACGATTATGATCACTGCTTAGCATACTCTATGAGTCTAACCTTATTTGCATTCTGGAACTTATAGAGTTTCATGTTCATTTATTTTATTTCACTATTATTAATTCTGCTTTGTTGGATTAGAAATAAAGAAATTATCTGCTATGGAGGAAGTTCATTTCTACTGCAGAAGTTGCTCAACTAAGTTAACCAAGGGTATCAGGTAGGGCTGTTCTTTCTCTCAGTCGGGGAGGAAATGCCCGTTATTTAATTTACATTAAGCCATTGCGTGTCTCTAAATATTTATTTTTTGCAGATTATTTAATGAGATGCCATCAGTCGATTGGCAAGATGTTGCAGACAATTGGTTTGGGACATGTTGTTGCTCGTTTGGTGGTATAAGTGAACAGCTAGTCATGAAATTTGCAAAGTCATATTCTTGTACAACTGGTGTTTGCCTTATAACTGGCGCATCTGGTATCATATGCAAAGAGGACCTCGTCGGCTGTGAATTTCCTGTGTTAAAAGGACCAAACTTATTGATTCTCAGGGGAATTCAGCCAAGATGACTTCTTAAGACCTTGTCCTGAGAAAAAAAATTAATGAGGTAAAACCACACAATGTAGTTGTTAAAATGATTGATTGATGGTGAAATTCAACATGCATACATTCAAGTTAAGGATGAAAACAAATGAAGTCATTGGCTGGAAATGTCGTCGAGGCAAACTGTGACCTTAAAGAACCACAATACTGGCTGTTGTAGCAATAATCTCAATGAGAGATTTTCAAAGGACAAAGAATATGAAATGAATACTGAACTCTTAGATAAGCAGAAAATATTTCTTAAAGGCTGCCTTGGGGATGCTTTTATGTTAAGACATTCCAGTCTTTCCAAAGACGTCAAGTGGATTGAATTTCTCTGTCCAAAATGTTCATCTCTTATTGGAGCATATCCTTGCTCCAGTGATAAAGCACCATTGGATGATGGAGTTCGCTAGACAATTACACTATCTACGTTTGGACTGTTCGTGGATGTAATGTTATTTAGGTAACCGATTATCAATCCCCCCTTATATTTAAGTTTATCCTTGTAGTGCATCTCTTATATTTTCTTCTTAACTCAAACTTCTTTCCCAACTTGTGATTCTTGAAACATATGTAGCCTTAAATAGGAAATTTTTGGTTAAAATAGGATGCTCCCCTTGAACTTATATGTTTTCTTGCCCTAATAACAGTTCATGGATTTAGTCTGTTCTTTCTTTCTTTGCAAGCTGAAAACTAGATTAACATGGCAACTATTGTCAATGGCCGCTGTAATGCTAAATAGTCTCTAGTGCCATTACTTTAGATGTTGTTCTACTGCGAGTCGAACAAGTTATTCCCTGATAGAGGACCTCCTTTGGATAGAGCATATTTCTCTTGTCTTCATGTATTTCCCACTACTGATCTGCTTGCACATGAGGATATCTAACTAATAAAGTCAAGTAACCTCTGTAGCATTCTTGGCCCGACAATGTCATGTAAGATTGAATGTTGGGCCTTTAAGAGCCAACTATTCTAAAGACAGTGTTTGCCAGTATTTTTGATGTTAAAGATACTGATGTATGTTCCAACTTTTTTAAGATTACCACTGAATCACCTCTCTATGTAAATGCAAGTAGTGCACTTGATTATTCAGATATCCAAATGCACCATCTGGGTGTGTGCAATTGATTATTCAGGTGTTAAAGCAGACTTATCATATTTGACATTACATGGGGGGATACAATTTCTGAGAAGCAATGCAAACTTAACCAAGTTTAGAATGCAAATGATCCATATCAGTGATGCAATTAGTTGGGATCAAGTTTAGTTGTTTCATATACATCTGGTGTTTATCATGACTCATGAGTTTTCCTTGTTAAGAGACTTTACGTCAGTGTATTGGCCTTATAATATGCCCAAATAGAGTGGAATGAATTATTGAAAAATTCCCTTCATTCAACGTCACTATTTGAATTGAGACACTTGATTGATTGATTTTTGATTTCTGATGTAATATAAACGTACTCCTGTGATACCAGGGAGTAATACTTTGGAAAGGATGTTTTCACGTCAATTGCTTGAAGCTGCACAAGACAACTAACATTTCGGTTTCGGACGCGTTGTCAGAGATAATACACACAAACTTGTCACTTTCACAAATTGTTCTCCTTAACCCGAATGCGTGGTGCTACAGTGGCTATTGCGTGCATAACATGGAGCCAGTTGCCAAGATTAATATGTACCCTGTTGTCAAGCTATTATTCTCTGCAAACATCAATGACATGGAACTTGAACCAGGTCTGCTCGCTACTCTGGTCTGTCTTTTCTCTGTCATGTGATGCCTCTTACACGTAGTATAAAAAAAGTTATTATCTTTCCTCAATCTCTGCCTTACTACTGGGGAAGTTGTTCAACTTTTGAACCTTGCAAGATACGTACTGTTATGTGCGCCAACTAACTTTCAAGAACTGTACTATAAGTCTGTAAGTAGTTGCCATATTGAAGTAAGTTGGCATGAACAACGTATTTAGCCTTGTGAAGATAGAGAGATTGTTCTTGATGGACCCTCGGTTCAAGTAAAACATGTCAAAATAATCAAGTATGTAAAGCAAATACAGGAAGAACATCTAAGAAGAGAAACAATAATTGGCAGGCACGAAAGACTAAATATTTTCTTGCGCTGAGATGTTTTGGAACAAGGGTACAACATACTGTTGTCACAACAATTTCACACATTTTAAATATCAATCAGATGGTTCGCTAGCCAATTTTGAAAAGAAACCGTCTTGAACAACTTTGAATATGTCAATCTCATTAGAAAATCCAACGAAGAAGGTTATCTAGATAAATCTTGTAGGACTTGTTCAAAGTAACACAATAATTAGTTTATACTTCATCTGTTTCAACATTATCATTTGACACATGTTCCTGGCCACTTTCTTCTCTTATTTCAATTGTGCATTTCATACCAACGACTCTCGTCCTGATCCATTTCAAGAGCTCGCTGAATCAAACTTTATGCAGGAACGTAGAAGAATGGGTGACCAAAAACCAAGCTGATGAAGTGTTCATGTTGCCATCTCAAGTGAAGGAACTAATTACAAATTTGGAGATGGCAAATACTATGTTACCACCTTCACATATGCTGTTACAGGGGTTCTACATGTCATCCTTGAAGCGATAAATGGTAAGTCGTTTCAATCTCACTCGAAATTATCGAGAATGAAACATTCATCATATGTACAGTACAGGTTCCAACATGTTCACAATCATTGTTCTAAAATGGTGATATCACTAGTTGAACATGTTAACACCCTAGCCCTTACAAGTAGGCTGTAATTTTGATGAATTGAGATGTGAATGTGTATGAATTAACCATGGTTTTAACTCATAGTGCAGCTTATGCAAAAATATATGATACATTCACTAAAGTGGTTTACACACCATGTTAGTTTTTTGTTTTTCTTCCATTGTAGCAATGGCGACTAGTTGCTATTATTGGATTCTTTTAGCAAAGTTTTTTGTTCCATAAGTTTCAGTACAGCTCCTTTACAAGTCAAATATATCTGCCATAGATTTTATTCTATCCTTTTATGAGAGGTCAAAGCTGAAAAGTATTGGTTTATGGAATGGGGAATATTACCAACAAGCCTCTATTGTTTGTTTGTAGTGAAACCTTCGGTCTAAGTAGGGGGTGGTAAAATCAAACCCAACCAAACCAATTTGCCTAATCCGTATAAGTTTGGGCGGTTTATTGACTTGCCCATTTATTAGCTCAACTCTTTTCAATTCAATTCAGTAAAAAGTGGGTTATTTTTTTTGGTTTCCCACTTGCTGTTCAGAGCCCACATTGGAGCTCTGACTAAATTGAGATCGCGCATTGCAGGACCCATTTGGGAATGACGCTCCAACATAATTTTCTCTGTTTCTCCATACCCAGTCTCAACTCAGGGCGAACGCTCACACCCAATGCACCACAATTATTATTTTGGTAAAAAATGATGATTCTAACCTAATTACTAAGGAACTACTCTTGACAATATTTAATAAGCTTATTTTTATCAGGTACTAAATAATTTAAAAAAATACATAAAACAATTAAATTTATCAAAAATTGGATTGAGTTGAATCTTGACTCATTGTGTAATCCCTTGCCTAACCCGTTTTGATCTAAGCAAATGTGGATAGGATATAGTCTTTACCCAATTGTCATCTCAATCCATAATGATTCGTCCAAACTTGATCCGAACCGCTCAATTGCCACTCTACCATATAAGTGAATAAATGAATGAAGGTAGGAGGCAATCAAGGTAAAAGGGGAATAACTTTCCAGGACATTTGTTTTTGAGATAATTAGATCATAATATCCCCCCCCCCCCCCCCACACACACACACAAAAAAAAACTTCTTTTTTTTTAATTATCAATTTCATACTTAAACATACTAGTTTAAATTCAAAAATAATTCAATATACACCAATAACTGAGTGTCAGATTTGAGAATTCTTCGAGGTTATGTCATTCGTTTGCTGTATAAGAATTGAATAGATTACTTAACTAGTCGAGATATGCGAAACTGGTCCAGATATCATGGTCATAAAAAAAATGAAGTGAATATAATTTTGTATATATCCTAGCTGTTAATCCAATGGAACAAGTGTCCAAAACGGACCTTAAAAATTTGAGAACATGAATCGAGTTTGTCGCATAGAGTGTTACAATTTGATGTGGACCCTAGGACCCCATGAAAAATATAGTACAAATTGATTGGCAAATCTTTAAATATACTTTTGTTGTCGTTGAAAATCTGTCCCCTTCAAAATACCATAAAGTACACATAATTAAGGCCAATGTCTTGTAGATCCTATGCAACAATATTCCCCTAAATGACATATATAATCAAATATATAAATTCCTTTTTTAAGTGAGAAAAAAAAAGAAGCAATAAATTGGCATGAGCAAAATGAGAGAGGGAATTAAGTAGAATCATAAATTAGGATTTGTATTCTCACAATTGTCCAAATGTGTGGATATAAATAGTAGTAGTTCTTACTTTACATAAATTTAGAATTTTCAAGGATTTGAGAAACAACAAAAACGTGTTTCACTTTTTCACTCCAAACTATTCATAGAAAGTCAAACATAACTCCAATTTGTATTCATGATCGAACCGTACAACTTCCAAATTTCATTTTACACTTTGAAAACAAAACTTTTTTCTTTTTCGAATTTCACAATAAAACATGATCAAACGTCCACTAAGTATACATTTTAAAACGTACCAGGAAAGTGCTTCAAATGAATATATATGGAACCATCACTAACATTTAGAACACTATGGAAAAAGGCACCCAAGAGAACTACTATATTGAGGATGATCCATTAACATAAGAAGAAGAAAAAAACTCCACAATGTTAAAAATACAAAACCATAAAAAAAGACCCAAATGAGACCAAATACTATTTCTTCCTAATGAATTCATGTATCTACAATCTTCCTATCTCTCCCTTATATCCAGTTACCGGTGAAATATTTCCCCTTTTAACCATAGCTTTTCGCGAACTGGCCTCGACAGAAAATCGCATTATTTTCAGCATACAATTTCACACCAAATTTTTTTTTTCTACGTTCTTGATTCTCTGCCCAATAATTTGATCTTGAAATCATCAACCCCGTTGAAGCCTAACAAGTTCTTGTAGTAATTGTTATCAAATTTTGTTGGTGTGACATAATCCAAGAAAAATAAATTTTGGTCACCACCAAATTTTGGGCCCATAGTTCTCAATTGTGTAGCATATGATTGATCAAGTGTATAATCTGGTAAATTATTTCCTGATTGATTGTAGAGTCTTTGCTTGAAGCTAGTGCATCTTGCATTTCCAGGGTGTGCTTCCCTATGCAACACTTTCGAGTCAAGGATATTTTACTAATTGAGTTTTTAAAATAATATGAAGTAAGACATACGAAAAAGGTCAAAAGAATTCAACGAATTGTACTATATATACCTAAAACTTGTTTGTGCCCTCTTATTCCTATCACGCAAGACCCTCTTTTCCTCGAAGCAAAAAGAGGAGCGAAACAAGAGTGTAATGGTCCTCTCTAACATTCAAAATATTTTTAATCTATATAAAAACTTTTGCATACTTTTCGTTTTAAAAATGTGACAACTTGGATATACATAAGTATAATCTAAATAAATGTTGATTTATATATTGTAAAAAAAAAAAAATTAGTTCCAATTTTAAAACCTTGATCGTAGTTGAAAGTTTGTGAAGGTACTTTGATTAGAAGGGGAGTTTTTGTTATTTAACTTGTTTTATCCAAGAATAAATAGATCCTTTAAATTGCTATTTCCCATTGGATATGGTATAAAGTTATACCATTTTTTCGATATAAATTATTCAAAATATTTGTAATTATCATTTAAATGTATAAAAGTTAAATTAATACGAGTAAATTTTACCAGATAAAGTAACAAGGTCAACCATATCAAGCCCTTTTAGCTTGAATTTAGTAAGAATAGTATCAAATGTATTGTTAGGAGCAGGAATGTTATTGTTAGAGCCACTTATACTAGCATCTCTTGAGTCTCTTCTTCCTAATGGAACCTCCCAGCTTGGTCCACCAGCCTGCATAAATAATAATCGAGTTTAAATTTTATATATTGATAATATAAATTAAGAATTATCTCATAATCTTATTAAAATGATAACTGACCAACTAAATTTGAACTTACCTGCAAGAATTCATAGCTCGTCTTAACTACTGAATTTACAACTATATATTTATGCATACTTAAAAGGTTTTCTAATAAAAAAATAAAATTTAAACAAACTTTATTGAACTCATCGAAATTTAAATCTTTTGGTTAGATTACATTTTTTGGTAGGCTTAAAATCGTTGTACTTACTAAAACAGTAGAATCCCTTGCAGCAAGGGCCAATATATCAGCACAAGAGACGATTTGAGGGCATTCCATTTCAAGTGCAGATTTAATTTCATCAATTACTTCAAATCCACGTGCTGAATTTCTATTGGTGTTTGATAATTTTTCACTTATTATTGGTCCACTGCTGTCCAGAAGCAATGATGCATCACACCCCTATAGGATCATAAAATTAAAAAAATATTATAGTTAGTTAATCCGTCTAAGTTAATTTATTGAAAATAACTGATAAAATAATAAAAATTAATAGTCAAATTAAAAATATTTATAAATTGAAAAGTCATAAATCGAGAATGATCGACTTATGATTTTTTGGTTAATTGAAAACTCAAACTATATTTATAATATAATTTGACCAGCTTATAAATTTTGGCTAAACACTTATACTTTTTAGGAATTGTTTTTCTAGAATTTAGTTTGAGAGTGGAAAATAACTTTTTTTTTTTTAACATAATAGTATCAAAGATTGATTATAATAGTAATAACAAACTACATTGTGTTTGATGGAACTTTTGAATATTAATTACTAAAAATAGTTTGTGATTTGAAGTAAAGAAAAAAAAGATAATTGCTAAGTGAGGGAAGTAATATTTTCCTTCTTTTTTTTTTTTACAAAAATTTATGGAAAGTACTTTCGTAAAACATAATTTCAGACAATCAAATAACGAAAAATAATTAAATCATTAAGGAATTATATGATTCGAGAAAAAGTAACAGTATCTACTTAAACACCACAGTGAAAATATGTTGAATCAAGAACAGATAAATATACTTTTCAAGAGACTAAAAATGATTTACCTTGACAAAGCAATCGTGGAAATGAAGCCTAAGCAAAGAGGCAGCCATTCGAGCTTCTCTAGTTACAGCCTTAGCAACAACAGACTTGACAATTTCTTTTGCATTTGGGCATGACCAATCATAAAATTGTGGATATAGGTAACCATAATAATTGGTCTTGCTAGATAAACATAATATTGGTGAAAAAACAAGAAGAGATGTGACCATGATGAATAAACTCAATATTTTAGCCATGATGAGTCAAGAAATTTTTGTATGCAAAGAAGGTTGATTAGTTGTGATGAAATTAGATAAATTTTATGATATCTGTAGTGTCTAAATGATCACTAGATGGATTTGGTAGCTTTTAGTTAGGATTAGTAAACTAATAGTTAAAGTACCACTTTTTTACCTATGATGAAATCGTTCAATCCACTATCATGAATCAGGTTTAAGAACTGTTTCTTTTCTTTCTTTAATACTGAGAAGTTTTCTGCGTCTGAATATGAAGAATTTGTTGATATGAGGGCGCTTGTCTTACCGAATATAGCCCTATACTTGGTAAATTCAAATTAATCAAGCTTCGATAATATTGGACACCAAATGGGAAAAAATATTATTCCCACTACATGTCAATTTGAATGATTTTGTGTGTATATATCCCCATGAAAATGTAAAATTAAATTATTTTCAAATTTGAAGTGCATTATTTCTTTTAAAACGAAATAAAAAGATGTGTAACATAAATTGCATGCAAATGGAGGACAAATTATTTTTAATGCATTCCAAATGTTGATCATGATTCCTAATTGTTGAAGAATACAATTTTTAAATTGTAGTAAACAATTTACTTATTTTTCTTGCTATAAAATTTATTTCTTATGACTACAATCTATTATTTTTTTAGTTGACTTGACGGTAAGTATATAAAAGCTAAAACACATTTTTTAATAAAAAGAATTGAATGAAACATGAGAAAATTATAAGTTGATATGGTCAACCAATCATTCAATAGTGTGTTTGGTTAACGGAATAAAGGCATATCAACGACAAGCATCAAATATATTATTTCATAAATAGGCTTTTACTGGACTCTCTCTTCGCTTAAATCGCGGTCTGCGCTTCAATGACTGCTCCGGTCGCCGTGGTTGTGATAGTCAGAGTACTTATAGGGGTAGTCGTCAGCTGCGAACACATTATAAATTTGTTTATTAACAAGTTTCTAAATATCTACATAAAATTTATAGAAAAAATGGATTTATGTGAATTTGAACTCCTAGATTCGTCCGAAGTTGAACGTGGAAACATTCATGATTTTTTTAAAATTATTTTTGTGATTACTTTTCTTTTTGGGTAAAAAAACAGAAAATTCTTTTTGGCCAAAATAATATTTTTCCTATATTATTGAACTTTTTAAAATATTTTTATCCTTTTAATTTTAATATTTTTTAATAAAAAATGAAAAAAAGATCAGTTTATTTTAAAATAGACAAATATTATAAATTTTTAATTTTTGACAAAATTCTGACCAAATTTTCTGACAATTTAGCAGTTTCTAAGAAGAATTTGACAATCAGAACTCATTCACATAAAAAAATGGGAGTAAATTAAAATAACCAATTCTGATCTATTTAAGAAAAGTTCTATACAATTTGATATAGTAACTTGCTGATTAACCTAGACTTAAAAAAACATCCCAAAATGCAATTGTCAAAAAATTTAAAAAGATAATTTATTAATCAAGTTTTAAAATAATTAGTATTTATACATATGAATGATGATGACAATCTTAACACAGAACCCAAATTTTGGTCAAATTATGAATTTGACGTTTAACGCAATAGCATTCTCTATAGCTCGTCTCGGATTAAATGGTTCATATAACTTGTTATATGCACTTAATTCATTGTTATGTAAAAACAAAATTATCATGTGGAGTGCTTGAATTGTTCATTGACTTATCTTAAAATCTATCAATATTATTTTAACAAAACAAGATTATATATATATATATATACTATATATATATATATATCATAATATATAGTATCATATATATATATTATATACGCTTTCACATGAATAAAGTCATATAAGCTAAAAAAATAGCTATTTTTTTTTCCTGCCCACAAATACAGAAAAAAGGCCATGTATTTTCACCAAAAATAATTAACTACTCACAAGTTATAGCATTAGGCAGAGGAATAGATAACCAAAAAGGGAATATTAGGTAATGTTAATAATATAAATAAATAACAAAAAACCAATAATCTTGGTCTTTAATTTAATTAATTTCAAATTGTTCTTTAATCAGAACAAAGGACAACTGTTAAAAAGACAAATAAGTTGGCCTTAACTTTTTTTCAATACTACCAACTCTTGTGTCTTTCTAACAAAAAGTAATTGCAAAAGGAAAGAGAAGTTTTAATCAATTCTATGTGAAGTAAACAATATTAGCATCTGAGAGGTAGCAAATCAGAATATTGAGAATATAATTAGTTAACAAAAGTATTTTTTTTCTAATACCTTCGACTTTTAGATGAAATAGTTGCACATTTTAGTATGATATCAAATCAGACATAAGTCTTGGAATTGAATCTCAACATCATCCATTATCAAAAAGAATTTCCACATGTCGTCCCCCCAAAAAAAAATCAGGCCTGCCCTCAAATTCCAATCCCAACAAATCCCAAAACACCATATATATGAACCTATGAGAAGTTACATATCATGAAATAGGGTGCAAGTACTCAAAACGAAGGCTTGGATTATTACATCCACTTGTTACAACAAAAAATAAGTAACTTTGTAATGATATTATGCATATTATCAATTTAAAATCTTAGATTCGTCTCCAGACAATAAAAAGAAAAGGCACAAGTTATAGTGTACTTTTAATAATGTAACAGATAAAACCCAAGGTCTGACCTAGCTAACGGTCAATGAAGTAAATTACGAATCACGAGGTTTCGAGGATAGCACCCTGATACTAATTGTTGGTGGGAGATGAGAAATATGTATTCCGTATGTAATATTAGTTAAGGTGTGTGAACTTTGATCCAGACAAGCAGACATCATAATTATCACACCCAAAAAAATATAATGATACAAAATATAAAAGGCAAACCTATAAACTTTAAATTTCAAATCCGCCACTATTTTTTTTAACTTCTAAATAAGAAGAGAAGAGTCTAAGATTAATTAGAGGAACCTATTAGAGTAGCCGAAGGGAGACTGCCTTGCCATCAAGAAGAATGCTTTGTATACATTGCATATAATGGATATATATCACAAACTCAAGACTAATTATGCAGCAAGTCAGCCTTGGCCTCAATTAGGCACTACCCTTCATGTAAGACACCACTCTTCTTTATCATTTCTTCATGAGCCTCTTAATATATTTTTTTATTTTGAGCTATATAGACACTGTAAGAACACTACTATTTATATATACACATTTGACAATGTGAGAATACAAATCTAATTCTTTGATTCTTCCCTCTCTAATTTTTCCTCATGCAATTTATGCTTCTTTTTTTTTTCTCTCACTTAAAAAGTAGTTTAATTTATTTTTGGTTTCCCCCCTCACGTCTAGTATTCTATTGGAGCACCGAGTAAATCTTGATTGCATATTAAAGGGCTCATTAGAAGGTGACACTCACAACATAATTATTTTAATATTCCGAATTTAAATTCGAATCAGTCTTATTATTTGACTATATATATATGTCATGCATGCATGTATTTTAAATGCATGCATGTATTTTGCTTTATGGCATTTTGAAGGAGACAGAATTTCAACGACAACAAGAAATATTCTAAGATTAATTGTCAAACCAATTTGTACTACATCATGTTATAATTGAACACCTTTAATAGTTGATAAAGTGTTTCAATTAGATATTCAGATCAAATGTTAAACTTATTTTTTTTGTGCTTGTTTACAAAATCTTAGGTGTTTTTTCTTTGAGGTTAATTTGAATAATTAATGTATAATTGAATTAAAAATAACTTAATTGAATATATCTTAATGAAATATTTTAATTAGTTTAGATGGGACATTTGACTATAAATCAAGCCCAAAAAGAATTGGGTTCCAAAAAACCAAACTTTTCAGCTTGACTTCGCATAACAGCCCGGAATAAAATTCATGGCAGAAATATTTGACTAATTTACGGTTAATTCTGGAACAAAAATCTTTGCTAAAAGAATCCAATAATAGCAACTTGTTGCCATTGCTACAATCCTAAGAAAATATTAAATATTTATTGGTATAATCGTCAAAAATAAGTTATAGCTATCATAAAAATAACTTTTAAGAGCAATAAATATACAGATTAACAAAGACAATTAAATTATTGACGTTAATTTTCATTAGATCTAATGTCGCTATAGACTTTAGCTAGATTTTCAAAGAGTATTAGAATGTGATTGATAGTAATACTTGTCTTAAAAAACACACTTCACAACAATTAAACTATTATCGTTTATAATTATCGTTAAAGATCATTTTTGTTACAATAATAAGGCTTTGGTGTTGAAATGCATACACAACTTTCAGATCAATGCTAGTAAACATATTAGAAGATGTAATATACATAAGATGAATGTTGATCCTTGATAATTTAGAGTTAGTGAACACAAGGATATTTCACAGTAGACTGAATGATTTATCCTTTATCGTTTTGTTGGGTTTTTAAGCAAAATATGAATGAGAAAAGAGAATATAAAAATAAACCATTTAGGAATCACTTTTTGGGCGGGAACATCAAAAACGGTCATTGCAAATGCAAACTTAACAGCTTTCCATTTCATTCACACCCATATTGATTACGAAATAAAGGACACTATTGTTGTCCCTTATGCTTAGGAAACACTTTACTTCTAAAGGGTTTAAAATGAAGGTGTCCCCCTCGCTCCGTCGCATCGCTAGCTTCGACTTCAGAATTAATTCAGAATGTTAGTTATCTAACAGAATTTATTTTGGCACAACGGAATTTATTTGAATTTCGCTTGCAACGGTAATAATAGATTGAAGAGAATTGTTCCTTCCGAAAAGTCGTTATTTTTCCCAAAAGCCATAACTTTCTGGAAAAAACGTGTCTGATAATACACATTTTTGCTGAAAAATGGCTATAAAAAGTAGGTCTTTTTCATTTTTTCAAACATTGAAAATTTTTCCTCT
The DNA here is from genome assembly GCA_027704765.1 of Solanum habrochaites. NCBI lineage: Eukaryota > Viridiplantae > Streptophyta > Magnoliopsida > Solanales > Solanaceae > Solanum > Solanum habrochaites. Next base: position 32,334 of record JAKWJA010001682.1, on the reverse strand, counting down.
CTGCATACATTTTTCTCTCTTAAACAAAATTGTCGACCGACTAAGTCTGTGTGTGGTCTTGTTACTACTCTTACGTTCGCGAGTATTGCAGTTGAGGTCGCTACTTCTTTTAACATGTTATATATATCGTTTTTATCTAGGGAGAAATTAATCTCAACCTCGGAGACAATGAAAGAACATTAATTTCTTAAGAAAACACAAGAATTCTGTAGACGCAGATGAAAAATTTTTCTTCTATTTTATGCTTATTTTTCTGTTTATTGTATTTTTAACTAACCTTAATAGAAATGATCACATTTTTTGACCAAGTTTTGAGACGATGTTAGATCCATAATCTATTTTTTTCCATATAACATATGTGAAGGTGGCCATAGATGTCAGCATGCAAGTTGCACTCTCACGTTTTCAAAAGGAGATCTTATTATTCCTATCATCCTTGTATAATGTGATGGACAATTGTACAAATTTGTACATATAGCTTGCAAGAAATGCACAGCTGAGAATTTTCAAGTTGAACACCTCTATTCGAATTTAGCTGAGCATTTTCCTCTTACCCCTTCAATCCTGAAGGGATTAAGAAAAATAAAATCTCTTCGAAAAACTAAGGTGTAACATCAATTATTGGAAAGAAAAAGACATATAATTCCGTTACTTTACTAAGAAGAATCACACACATGTACTTGATTATATCAAATTTAAACAAATAAAATCTCGTGAAAGTACTAAATTAAAATAAAATATGTTTCTTTTTATCTATATAATTGTTTAAAAAAAAGAAAGAACAACTATGTACAAAGTTCTTTCTACTGCCCAAACATTGGATATCAACAATGTTAAAGAGTTGTGTATCAAAGCAACATTGTATATATTATAATGGAACACGGTATTAGATTAAACTTGTGTTCATAATGTAAATTTTACTAGATGTTCGCTCTAATCTCGATCTATTTATCTATAATATTTTGTTTTTTTAGTAAATTTCAAGAAAATCATAAGTTGTATTTGAAAGAAAAGAAATTATTATTTACGATAATCAAAATTCATATATAAATAGAATGAAGAAGTAAATTACCTAAAGAAAAATAAATAATGCGGTATTACTTTTAGGATTATAATCGTAAAAAAACAATGAAATCAATATTCAATCTTCCTCGATATTTGCTCTCATAAGTCAATCACATCATTCAATATCATTGACTACATTATGAAATAACAAATAATGTCATGAATGTAACATTGATTATTTTAGGTGTTATAGATGATAAAAGGTTACAACAATATAAAGACCGTTAAGTTTTACATTTAATTTTTTTAAAGAAATGATCATTTAGTTTCTTAACATTGCTTTAATATAATTAAGAAGATTAGATGAGTGTTTTATTTAGTATGTTGAATATATAAAGAATAAGTACAAGAAGCTTTTGAGAAATTAAGAGTAGATGATTGTTCTGCCGTATTATATTGTATTTATAGATGTTGTACATATTGAAGTAAGTATAAGGTCCTAATCTAATACCGATTCTAAAAGAAGAGTAATCCTTTTGTTACAAAGAATGAGCTATGACAATTGAATTTAAGACTAACTACAATATTTGAATTCAAATAGGTTATGGACTCTAATAGTCCCTTGCAAGATCATGTTCGTGATCGAACTATGAGCTTGGAACTTAGGTTGAGGAACCGATCGAGTTGTGCCAACAACTTTAGTATAGATATCTGCTATTTGATTTTGGGATGAAACATAGCGAATCACCAAAGATTGATCTTCAACCATATCTCGAACAAAGTGATATCAAGAAAATGATATGGCTTTGATCGTTATTGATGAAATGATCCGGAGGATAAAAAACTGTGGCACTAAGATTATCGCAAGAACTATGGGAGGTGCCGTACAGGAGCCTATATTTCTAATTTTATTATGTATCTAGATTTGACAATAAATTAATTGTTGAATATTGAAGCTGATGAGATCACATTACTGGGATTGAGAAAGAAGAGAAACTTTTATTCAACTTTTCCACTTTACATTCCAGATCTGTCCATAATATATATCCAGTCAAGAAGTTGTAACTATAGTTCTCTTCTTAATTGAATTCTACCTAACTTTACACACTCTCTAACTAACTTCATTTCTCATCACGCCCCCTCAAGATTAGAATAAGAACATCTATTTTTTCCATTCCAACTTGTTAATAACAGGCTTCATGCTGAGGTATTTACAAAGTCCTTTTGTGAGATAAGTCTTCTGTACTGATCTTTGGTGTTTATGTAGTGAGTTTTGTATTATTCCTTCACGATCTTTTCTCTAACAAAGTGACAATCTATATCGAAATGTTTAGTTCTCTCATGAAAATAGGATGAGCTGCTATCTGAATTGCAGCTTTGCTGTCCAAAACACTTCTAGGCAGCCTGATCTCTTTTCCAATTCCTTGAATAAGTCTTCCTTTCAGCCAACTATTTCTGCAACTTTTTTAGCCATCCTCCTGAATCTGCCTCTGCAGAACTTCTGGATACATTTTTTGCTTTTTTTTCTTCAGCTTCCATGATATTTCCAAAAAGCATTCCCAACTGTCCTATATACCAGTTACAGACCTTCTAGACCCACACAAGCCGGCAAAGGTTGTCAGCCCAATATGAGTCACAATCTGTTTGTTAACTCTGAACCGTTTACTACTTGGATAAACTACCAAGTCCTGTTGTTCCTTTGATATGTTTCACTACTGAATAGCAACTTCCATGTTAGTTTTTAGTGAATGCCATAAACTGACTTACAAACACTTGAATCCACAAATCTATATTGGCTGGGTCATTGTTAAATATAACAACCTCCCTATAAGCCTTTGTATCTTCCAAAGTCATCTAACAATGTATCTTCTGCATTACTAACTTTGCCTGACATTCATCAATTCCAATAGAAGTTTAACTTGTGATAGTTTCTAGAGGAGTAGAAGCAAGGTCTGCAACCTGTTATTCCTAGTTCAGATACAAGTCCTTAAAGCATATTTTCTTCTCTGATTCAATGAGAAGACCATCATTAGTTCTAGAGAACTCAATCCCAAGAAGTATTGGGTTAGCTCGACCCAAACGTTCTCTTGAACTGTGTTTGTAGATCTTTTCCTGACTGTTGTATTGCTGTAAACTACGACTGGCCAGTTCCTAATAGATCATCAACATATCCAGCACCAAACACTTCCTTTCCCAACTAGTCCTCTTCTGTTTGTAAACAGAATAATCATAATGATATTGTGTAAATACCAACTACTCAATCTTGAGTTAGTTTAGATCCACTGCCTGGTGCTTGCTTCAAACCCTACAAAGTATTTGTGTAATTTGCAAATCCATAGACTTCTTTCTCCCCCTGGAGTGCAAAAAACTCGGAACCTGCATAACACCTCTTCAGAAGATCTCCTTTGAAGAAGAAAAAGGCCCAAAGGTGAACATCCATTTGAAATACAAACCAACCATTAGGGGAAGAAGCTAAGGCCCCCACTGACTCACAGTTACCATCTTATGCTACTGGTGAGAAGGTTCAGTGTAATCTTAGACCTTCTTGCTGACTATACCCTTTGGCCACTAGCCTGGCCTTATATCTCCACAGCCCCTGAGGCAATGATATTTCCTTTATCCCCTTTGCAACCAATAGAGCTTATCATGTGGAAGAGGAAAACACTATTCCAGTACCTTATCGTTCATATCAGTAATTTCTGTCTGCATATGCTTTAAATTAACCCAATGCGATCCACAGCTTCTTTATATTCTTAGGTTTCATTACATTGGTACGAATAAGAAGCAAGAGAAACTCGATATGAATGAGACAGTCTAGAATAAGAAACATAATGGAGGAAAGGTGATATAAACATGCAACTTTTGTACTAGGAGTAACTAGTTATCCAACCAACTAGGAGTTTTTTGAGAGCTGGTAGATCTCTTAGAGAAGGTTGATTTTTCAGTTGATACACCTTCTCAGAAAGTGAATAGAAATCACTAGAGATGGTGTTAGAGACTGAGGTATCACTTGATTATCTGAAGTTATTAACACTCAGGGAAGACTAGAATAGTCATTAACAAATGATAGAACATGAACACAGGAGAGATACGATTGAAGATCTTTTAAAAGGAAATATAACCTTCTTTAACACGGTGTCTCTGCTGACAAAAAATAGTGAGAGCTTAGATCAATATAAGTATATACCCCTTTTTTTGATGAAGAGTAACCTAAATGTATTGCAGGATACTCTGGGAGCAACTTATCCAAAATCTTGCGTGTGCTGCGCGTTAGCATAGCATCAGAACCAAAGACTCTCATATTTGAAGAGAGGTATTTTACCAAACAATACTCAAAAGGAGACTTTTTTGTAGTCCTACAGAAGGCAGTTTTGTTCAGAATATATACTGATGTAGACCCCACAACCCCAGTACTTCAAAGGAATACTTGCTTGAAACCTAATGCCCTGCCATATCAAGAATAGATCTATGTTTTCCTCACAATTCCATTTTGTTGAGGATAAATAAACCACAAGAACTCTGATGTATAACTCCACATTCCTTGAACAGATTAGCACACTTAGAGTTACCAAACTCATTCCATGTCTGTCCTAACACAATTAACATTGACTCCATTGAGTTTTTACCTACTTAAGAAATCTTCACAGAACTATAAGACCAATCAGACGTAGTATGTAACAAGAAATCCAGTATATCTAGATTTATCATCTACCAATGTAAAAATATCTCTTCTCTCTTTCCCTCATGATTAACACTCTGTAAGGACCCCACCATCTCCATTACAATTCAAATAAGCAGCAGAATAGTAACACTAACAATGAAATGAAAGTCTAGATTGTTTTTGCAAGAGGGCATACAAGTAAAGAGGGTAATCCAGTACATGATTATCCTTCCAAAGATACAGAAGGTAAAATTGTCTTCTACTGAGTACTTTAAGAGGGAGATATGACCAAGTCTCTTATGCCCGATCAGCATAGAGAATTACCCCTAGCATTAGTTCAGACCTTAGATTTGGTCTATATTAGGAACTTCAGTAGTAGAATTCTGAGCCTGAAAACCACCAATGCCAGCTGAAGTATCCATCCAGTAGCGATATAAATCCTTGATCTTCTCTCCAATCCCCCGACTCCCATTGGAGAGATCCTGAAAGACACAGAAGTCAGGCAAACATATCACAGCACACTTCAATTGCTTGGTTAACTGAGATACACAAGTGGTTGTATTTGAATTCTGGAATAAAGCAACACAAACCATTTTACAGTCGTATATGTAATTACTACTAAGGATCACCATATGATAATAGATGTCTTTGACTTCCTGTAGGGAGATTGACATGCATATTACCCTTATCATCAAGAGTTTCTATATTGAGTCCTTAGACTACATTATGAACCATTTCGTGATTAGAAAGCTCCAAGTAATATCAATTATCCCATTTCTGTTAACCATATCATACAATAAAGGCTGTTATCATACCGCTCAGTGCCAGTAGTTAGCCACCTTAGCGTAGGCTCTATATCTTTTCTATTGTTTAACACTGAATGATCTGTGAGTACGCTCAGTGTGAACAATTATCACACCATTGTGCCTGTTGAAGTAGTATTAGTAGAGACGCTTGATTAATCAAATGCTTCTTACCTCCTATTACCTTGATTGCTTCTAGTAGCATTGTTGGGCATAACGAATTAGAGTGATTCCTTTCCTCTTGGGATATCCATGAGATTATAACCAGTTTTCCCTGGTAATGGCCTTTAAAATGAAGAAATCACAAACTAGATGAGGCCTTCCATTAGGCCTACCATCACATAGTTTCTCTCCCTATAACTCAGCATTGCTTCCATTTGGACTATTTACAACCAAAAGTATTTGACCTTGAGATCCTTTGTTTACTCATAAAGCAACCTCTGAATGTGAATCACTAGCGATGACCGTGCTTATTATACCATGACCCTTTGACTTTCAAATAATGATCATAGCATTAGGCTGATTAACCACTATGGACAAGGAATTATCACATAATTTGCTCTTAGCACATGAGCAAGGTATCTTTAGTCCGCATTAGGAATTGCCAAAGTTTGTGATAACTGAAAATGTTCACATCCACTTTGCTTCAACCAAGCAATGTAAGGAGGAGGTCTTAGAGTTTCAAACCCACCCACAATTCTCTAATTCTTGAAAAGTAAACTTGATACATAAGTAGTACCTGAATAGTGTAACAATTTTCTTCCTAGTAGAAAGTAACCCCTCGATTTATTTGACCTTATCAAACCTCTCACACGCAGATCTTCCCAAAACTCTGTGTGGCTCAGATCCTAATGACTGTACTTAGTAAACTCCTTAGAAACAGAATTCATTATCCATCCCACGACATGGCATTACACCTATCCCACCGATCATGCCTTGAAGAAGGATACATATCCTTTTTTACTGTTCCTAACAGGTTTCCTAACTGTTTTTTTTCCCCAGAAGACAAGTTTCAAGGATTTACTCCATAGAAGTAATTTTCCGCTCCTAAAAGTTGGATTGAGGTAAGAACTAACCTTGAGTATCTGATGGGGGTTGAATGAACAAAGGATGATTGTGATCAACTCGTTCAATTCAGTAGAAGTATGAATCCCACCCTGCATTTGCACTTCTCACTTCCAGTTTCTTCACTTGGAATCACCATTGATTCAGCCAGCAATTTCCAAAATTAAAACAGATTTCAAACCTCGCGAATGACAACAGAGATTCTTTTTCCACTATAAACAGAGATCCAATCATAGATGCTAACCAGATCGCTCAACAAAACTTTTATCAGCAAATAGAGAGCTGATAGATGATTTTCAAGCTATGGAATGTTTAGACACATATTCGTCACTGTGCTTTGATACCAGATGAGATCACCATTAATGCGATTTGAGAAGAGAGAAGAAACTTTTATTCAATCTGTTCACCTTTTAGCATTCAAGATTATTACATATATATATACACGTAAAGAAGTTGTAACTAGAAGATTCTCTTCTTAACTAATTCTAACTAACTTTTACTACTCTCTAATAACTTCATTATCTCATCAGAAGCCTCACAGCATTTGAATATATGCGATGAAGTTTCATTATATGGTGGAGATTCGAGATATTTTGTATGTTATATTAGGAAAAGACATATACGTAAACAACATAAAAGAAAAATATTATATGTAGAAAGGTTGGTTTTGTATTTTTGATTTCTTGTTTATATACGTATTGAAAATGTCATTCTTCTATAGATATTTCAAGAGGAGGAGTTTCAAATAGAAAAGTTAATTTTTTCTTTTAAATTTTAGAACGAATTGCAAAATTTAAATGGCATTAAAGGCATTACTTCACTTTTACCACCTTGAATTTGTTTCCTTGAACATATTGTTCTCTTTTAAAATTGTATATTGGTTATAATCTTTGCTTAGACTTAATTAACATAGTGAGATTAACTCAACTATAGTATTAACTCACCACCTCTCTATAAGTTTACACTTCTTCCTTGTCATATTTGATTTATGTTTCTTCTTCGTTGTTTTCTTTTTTTCGGCTTGACTTTATTGCATTTGAGCCGAGAGTTTTTCGAAAATAACCTCTCTATCGCGATAAAGATAAAATATGCATGTATCTATCTTTTTTTTTATATATATTATTAATGAGATTTCACTAAATATGACATTAAACTCTACGTGATACAAATTCATTTTGTCAAGCTTTTACAAAGAGACACATCTTGTAAATACAAAAGAATAAGAATGGACTTTTGCTTTATAAATGTAATCTTCTTTTTGTAGAATATTTATCTGTTAGTAATTTCTATTTCATGGACTCACATATAATAACATATACAATAGTATATGTTAAAGTAAGCTCGTTGTATAATTCTCATCAACTCCTTAAAATTTTTGGCCCTCACACATCAAGTACCAATCTAAATTAAAAACTTACTAAATTATTTTTTTAGAAATTCGAAAATCCATGACCCGTTGCGTAGGCTAATAGAAGACTTAGTACAAAATGAGATGTGTGGGTGAATGTTAGAAAATGTTCGAAATTATCCACATTGACTATAAAGAAAAAAGATTACCGGACAGAGGAGAATCCAATGCTTAACTTTTTAAACAATGATTATGTTAATTAAAAAAATAAAGGGGGAGGGCTTATTAAAATAATAGATTTTTTGAGGAATCTTTAATTATATTGTTACAGGTCAAGAGAAAAGAAATTGCAAATGGGACTGATTAAATTCCAATTGTGGAGTAAAAAATAAATTTAATTAGCCTCACAAGTTTAGATGCAGTATTAATTAGATGAGTTATCCTTGCTTATATTCACAAAGTGACAAAATGAGCTTAGTTAGCACTTGTTCAATTATTTGGAAGTGTTAGATTATATTCATAAAAGAATGTCCACATGTAGGTGAAAAAAAATAAAATAAAGACATAATGAAAACTTTCATTATTTAATGGAAAAAAAGGTATCCAAGAACTAAATTTTTTTGACGTATACACGCATCAATAGTTTGATGTCAACTGGCTTCTATTATTACTTTTGGGTCATATTATTATTTTTCGAGTGATCATATCATTTCTTTAAAAAAAATTTAAGCACATCATTTTTCAGATATGTAACTTGAAAAATTGAAATACATCATATATGTTATTGACTATTTACTCTAGTGTGCGAGTCTATTATGGACAAGTAAAATAACCGAAGAGAATATGAAATTAGAAAGAGGCCTTGTGTATGGAGTTTTCTTTGTTAGATAGTATTTTATATCCTAAAATGGGACTTTCCGGTGGAACTTTAAATTTAATCGGACTCCAATGTGGATACACCGAATCCAAAATAAAAAGAAAAAATAGGAAAAAGCCTTCTATTGTAAACAATTTGAATAGAAAATAAACAAATATGAATAAAAAAACTCTTGTTTCAGTTTATTTTCACTTACTTTAATCTAATTTCACTTTAAAAACTATTCTTTTATACTTTTTTAATTTTTAATATTTCATATAACATATATAAAATCACAAAATTAAAAAATATATAATTTTTTTAATTCAAGATAATAAATTCAAAAGTCTCAACTTACTTTTTTAAAACTTTGCATCAAAAAAATAACATTTAAAATAAAAGAGTAATATTATACAAGTTTTTCGGACTATCTTTGCATTTTCTCCAATCTAGTGCAGATAAAATATGACATCCTTGACCAAACAAAAATAATATAAAATCCCTAGTTGCATTTTTGTATTTTTGCATTATGATTAATATTGGGCCAATAATAATTAGGGTATGCTGTGAATCACTAATTGTAGGGTTAAGTCAGGGCCAAATTTAAAACAAAGTAAATAAATAAAAATCTACAAATTATATAAGTAATGTAAATTATTTTCCACTATATAATTAAATTAATATAACGGCGTGGTAATCATATTTTGTTGATAAGTGTTGATGGTTATTAAAAAGAAATGGTTATATAATATATTTGAAGAAAGAAATCATTTAAGGGGAAGAAAGTATTTTTTTTTATTTTTTTTGGTGTAATTATTTTTACATGATCAAATTATCTTTAGTTGTTGTAGTTCGAAATTAGAAAGTTATTTATTTTTTTATTGAGATAACAAGTCTCCCATTTTAAGAAAACAATACTTATCAACATTTTAAAGTGATCTACTTATGAACATTATTTTACTCTCTATATACAATACCTTTTTAAAATTTAATATATTATTATTATTGACAAACATGATTTTTTCAGTTCAATAAAAAAAAACTCACATATTGAGTGTCTAACAAACTTCTAAAATTGGAGATACTCCAGTATGCGTTTGACTCATACATTTAGTGTGCACAATATATGGTGGACAAGTAAAAAGAATTAAAAAATTAAATTAGAAAAAGCTTCTTTTTTAAAAATAAATTATAAGAGAAAATAAAATAAATAATGAAAACAACAGTATTCTCGGTCTCTTCCAATTTATTTCTCTTAATTTTCTTTTTGTATATGTCTACAGCAAAATCTCTTTTATTTTTTAATAACTTTTTTAATTTCATTGTTTTAAAACCGCTATAATAATGGGGATTAGGTTACGGCTAGTTTTTTCAGATAGATAATAAATTAATTAGACTTTATAATAAATATAAATTAATAATAATATTTGATACATTCTATAATAGATTTCCAAAATACAGCGACGATGTACAATATACTTACTCTCTATAGCTATAAAACTGACATGCATTATGATACACTCAAAAGACTGAAGATAGCTAATTATACATAAAGAATACATTGACTATTCAATATCGATCAACTCAAAATCATCTCTAAACAACTCAAAATTTGGATATGAAATATGAAATAATCTCAAAGTTTTCAGTCTTTTAATATATAATTCACTCAAAACGATTTATATTTTCGGTACGTCTAATTTTTTTTTTTTTAAAAAAAAAAGTAAAAAGAAAAGAAGACAAAGAATGTTGACGAAGCCGAAGAAGAGAATTCCCTTGAAATCACCTCTAAACAATTCTAAAATTTAGATATGAAATCCTCTTAATATTTCCAGTCTTTAATTTTGATATATAATTTATTCGAAATGATTCTCATTTTAAAAACGTCGAATTTTAAAATTAAAAGGAAGAAAATATCATCATATTTCTCACTGAACACTATATATACTCATGAACAAAGGCATCATCTTACATATAAAAGCTTCTTTTTCTATGACAAGTCCTTCTTAGAACGTGTCAAACATGGCTAAAATTTTGAATTTATTCTTTACGATCATATCTCTTCTTGCTTTTGCACCAATTTTATGTTTATCAAGCAAGACCAATTATAATTATAGTTACTTGTTATTTGTTATCAATCTTTAATGCCTTTTACAAGAAAAAGTTTTCATTATTCTCTTATTAAATATAAAAAAACTACTCTCTAGAAAAATAATAGGGTCTATAAATAAGCTTATAATTAGATAATCCAATCGAATTATATGTACTTTTTGACTTAATATCTGTGTGGACAATATCTTTTATTTATGACTTTTTTTAAATATTTCTGATTTGATCGAACTTTTTTATTTATGTAGAGTTGTGACTTGTGATGCATCGGTGCTTCTAGACGGCAATGGAATCTTAATAAGTGAAAAATTATCAAACCCCAATATAAATTCAACTCGTGGATATGATATAATTGATGAAATAAAATTTGCAGTTGAAAAGGAATGCCCTCAAACTGTCTCTTGTGCTGATATATTGACACTTGCTGCAAGGGATTCTATTGTTTTAGTACGTACAAACTTTAAGCCTAGAAAAAGTAATTGAGACAAGAACTAGAGTATAGTTACGAATTTTAGAATTCAATACGTTGTTTAATTTTGGTATTTATTATCGAGAAGAAAAAAAATCTATTAATATGTATAAATAATCGTCTAATTGTGAATTCAGTAATTAAGACGAGTTATGAATTTATGTAGAGTTTGAGAAATCATAAACTTAATTAGAGACGTTCAGTTGGTGAGAGGTATTATAATATCATCTGATAAAATGTGATTTATTTTACTATGCATTTGTTTTATTGGTATTATTAATTTTATAATATACTTTTGTATAAAAATATGGTAATTAGTTATCGTATCGAGGTGAATAGCTAATCCTGTGAAATTTTCAATGGTATCACCATTTAATCATCAAAACATTCTTTAAAATTCTGATTCTGTCTTTGTCATCGAATACATAAAAAATTACATATATTTTCTCTATTAATATCTAAAAACTAAACTCATTATTTATTTGTCCAGCTGATGGACCAAGCAGGGAGGTTCCATTGTGTGTACGACCCAAAACAGCCGCCAGTGGCACCCACCCTTCTCCTACCTCTAATGTGATCGAACGAACCAATCTAAATCCAATATTTCACAAGGTCACCTAATCACAATATTAATGCGGAAGACGCAATTCTATTAATATACATAATCAAACTTCTAAAGTTTACACCTATCATCCCCCAAACTGGCAAGTCATCACATCCTATCCTCAATTACTACGTCTAAGAGTAGTTAAGAAACTAAATAATGTAAAGATGGTCCTGTCCGACTTTCAGACATCAAGAAAGTGAAGGAGAGAATTCAGTCCGACTAGGAAAAGTAGCTCACCCTACTTCTGGATATACTGAAGACTGGCTAGAGTTTGCGTACGAGTCTACGTTTTGGCGCGTTGCCTGCACTCCACAATACACGAAAGAAATTACAAAGTCAAGGGGGCAGTACAAGAAACACGTCCTGAGTAGGTTATAGGCCAACTCAAAATAGAAAACACTCTATATCAAGTAACTAATAAAATTCACTACATACTCACAGGTGGCCACAAGTAAAAAAGAACCCTGGGCAACAACTCAAGCCGCACCTAATGAGTGACTCAATCCTCCACAGCCCTACTCATTTGGGACCTATGTTCTTTCAAATTGAGTATATTAACATGAGTTCAAAGATTACGTCTCTTTATTCTTATCGTATCGGAACGTGACACTCCGATACCCTATTCGACATGTCGGAACGTGACACCCGATCCCCTAATACTACTGTCGGACCGTGACCCCCAATCTCCTAATCTACAATGTCGGAAACGTGCCCCCGCTTTCCCTAAAACTACGTTGTCGAACGTGACACCCGATCCCGCTATATATTTTCGGACGTTACACTTCTCGTTCCCCTAATCACGTTGTCGGAACGTTAACACCTGGTCCCCTAGTCTCATTTAAATTTTATTTCATCAGTATCGTTATCCAAGGCCGTCATCTTAACAGCTGAGGATTCCAGATTAAAAAGGTTCATACATATCAACATTTAATCCTTCACTAATGACAAAATTACACATACCAACCACATCACGCATAGAGATGACTTTACAATACACCCCAATACATATCAATTGCATTAAATATTTACTACGAATAGCATAAAAACCTAAAACCTACCAGCCATCGAGTATTGCTATCACAAGTTACTTCTCAATGGCCTTTGCTTCCTCTTCGCTTCTCCCTTTTTCTCGCTCGTTCTCCCCCTCTCCTGTTCTTTTTTATTTTCCTCTCCAAATTCTTTTTCTTTTACCTCTACGTAGTCATATAATTCAATAATATTAAAAAGTGACCCATTCGTTTAATTATTAAGGTTACTTCTTTTACAACCCCCAAGTAATACCTTATCCAACTCACCCCACTAATTTTAATGAAGTTTGTCATAAAAGGTCCAACCACCCTTACAACATTACCCAAGACATCCGACCCATTCGAGGTTACGCAACTGTGACGGCCCATCGTGCCTACTGACGGTCCGTCCTGCACGGTCTTCAAAGATTCAGAGGATTAAAATTCAGTCAAGGTTTTTGTGACGGCCCGTTCTATCTACACGGTCCGTGCTCAGTTCCATTGGCAAGTTCAGAGAGTGCTCCCAGTCCCCAGATTTCAGGAGTTGAGTGTTTGGAACGCAGCCCTCGTGGATCTTGTGCTATGACGGTGCCCTCCTACTTGTCCTCGAGTCCATGAGGGAGCAACAGGAAATTACACATGTGGGACGACGGGGTCCTGACGGTCCTTCATGCCATGGACGTCCGTCGCGTGGTCCGTCGACCCATCCATTTTTATCACACCATGATTCTACGACCGAAACGAACTAAACAGTCGTTACAATAATACCAATTTACCCCATTGTTCGTCCTCGAACGAACTCACAAGAAGCAACCAAAAAGGTGTGAGAGAAGTACCTGACATCTGCGAAAGGTGTGGGTATCTTGCTTGTCATATCAGCCTCCTTCTCCAAGTGGACTCTTTCACGTGGCAGTTTTTTTTTCATTCAACCGTGATGGAATCAATCTCCTTTATCTCAACTTGTTTACAGTTCCCTATCTAAGATACAACAGGCTCCTCCTCATAAGAAACAATTCTTTCCTCATCCAGAGAACTGCATCCCAACGAATAATGTATTTCCCTCCCCATGCTATCTTTTTCAACATCATAACCACATGAAATACCGGGTGCACTCCTGACAGTCTGGAGGCAGGCTAATTCATTAAGCTACCTCCCCCCGTCGCTTCAACTTCGAGGACCAATATATCTTTGGCTAAGCTTAACTTACCCTCTCCTCGCTTGCCCAACCGCATCACCCCTTTCATAGGTGAAACTTTCAAGCAAGACTTACTCAACCCCATCAACATAAATCACACGTCACCTAACCTTTCGATCTGCATATTCCGTTTCTGTCTCTTTCTGCCTGTTGCTGAGATGCTATGTGAGCTTCTTTCGCCTGATGAATTTTTACTTTATACTAACCGATTCCTCCTCAAAAATCGGTATCCCCCACCCAAGGTCTTTACCGTCAAATGCATCAACCAACTAATGGGAGATCTACTCTCCTCCCATACAGTGCCCTCAAATGGAGCTATATCTACTTGAGTGATTCTATTGTTGTATGAAAACCTGTCGAAGGGTAGAATTTATCCTAAATGGACCACCAAATTCTATCACACATGCCCCCGAGGCATATCCTCCATACCTTAAATCGTTCGCTTCAGACTGACCATCGGTCTGAGGGGAAATGCAGTACTACTATCCAACCTAGTATCTATTCAGCAATGTATGTTCTCCAAAACTTGGAGAGTAAACTGCTACCCTCATCTTATGATGATGGAGAGTGACACTCCATGCAATCGAAACAAATTTCTAGATATATAGTTTACTAACTTCCTCTGCATTGTAATCCTCTTGACCGGAATGAAGTGACATACTTAGTTACCTATCACACTTACCAACTCTCGGACAGACCACTACCAAATCCATAATGCAATTTGTGCTTTCTCATTCCATTCAGGCATGGGCATTTTTCTAGAAGTGTTTCCTCCGGCGCCTCTGGTGGCTCTTACTCACCTGCTGAAATATCTGTGTGGCATTACACAATAAATCAACATATGTTCACGCTTATCTCCTACCTCCACAACAAGGTTTGCTTATAGGTCACGATACATTTTGGTGCACCAGTGTAGAATCTCCCTTGAATTGTGAGCCTACCTGTCAGAAAAGTTGTAATCAAATCATCTACATGGGCACCACCTACCCTTCCCTTAATCCTCAGACGCTTCTTCATCATTACTGTTTTAGCTTAGCCTTTCTCCTTGCATACCATTCTACGATCCGATCAGTTTCTCATCAGTAACGTTTTCCCTTATCTTGTCAGAAAAGAAGTCTTGTGCCATCCCACACAGCCCAAAAACTTCCTTCGCCAGTACTTCCCAACCTCATACAGTCCCTTGCCAGATTCTGAGACCTCTCTAAGCCATGGGCTCTAGAAACCTGCCCGTGAGCAAACTGTCTCATGCTCCCGCCATTTCTAACTTAAACATCTGCCAACACACATTAGCTTTTCCTGGGTGATACAAATATTAATATCGTATCCTATCAGTAGTTTCCATCCACCTCCTCTGTCTCAATTCAATCTTTCTGAGTACAGACGTACTTGTACTACGATGAGAATCTGTAGAGACTTTCCACTTTACCCCATATAATAATGTGTCCTTGCCTTTAATGCAAACACTAACTGGCCCAACATCGCAAATCAGGGGTACGATAGTTGCTTTCATGCCTTTAGTTGCCTCGGAGCATAAGCTTACATTTCTTCTCCCATAGCACTGAAAACGCCAAACCAGTAAGATGCATTCGCAATACACAATGAAATTCTTACGTCCACTGGCAAAGTCAATTGGTGCAGTATGTCAACAGGTCCGTGAGTTTCTGGAAGATTTCTTCACATTCGTCCGACTATACAAAGGGAACTTTCTGCTTTGTCCAAATTTGTCATTGGGAGCACAGAAGAACATCCCTCAAATCGCGTAGTACTCGCGAAGCCACAAAGCTCCTTACCTCTTAGAGGGCGTCCTCCTGCGACCTCTACCCCACGGCCTCTTGCCACTCTCCTCCTTCAGCTACAAGCCCCAATGTTGTCCTCAGACGACCCCTGTCTTGCCTGTGTTAGGTGTTTGTCTACAGTCGTTGCTCCTTCCAGTTTCTACCATCTGTGAAATGAGTGAGGATGTCGGGATCACCAATTGTATCAACCTAGATCCAATTAGATCCCATTAATAGCAGAACGAAAGCAGATAGAATTTTTCCTAAAGTCCTATAGCCTCTGCAAGAATTAGGGTGGTCCCCCTACCTTTCCTCAAGACTCTACTAGACTCGTTCGTGTGTGATGATACCAACGAACCTAGATTTGATACCAAGTTTTTTCACTGACCCAAACGCCCGCGATGCCACCCCACACTTATCCTACTATGTACGAACAACAACATTAACCCCAACATTACCAGCATTTCCAAACCAACAACCAAAATATAATGCGGAAGACTCAATTCTTATTAAGACCATAAATCAACTTCTAAGTTTATCACCTACATCCCATCCCAAATCTGTAAGTCATCACATCTATCCCAAATTACTAAGTCTAAGAGTACTTTCGGAAACTAAAAATAGTAAAAGATGGTCCATGTCCCCTAACTTCAAACATCAAGACGTGAATGAGAGATCCCAGTCCGAGCTAGGAACAGTACTCACCCTGAATTTCTGATATCTAAGAACTGGCTAGAGTTGCGGACGAGCTCGAAGTTGTTGGCGGTGCGTTTGCTGCTCTCCACAATAACCAAGACGAAAATACAAGTATGGGTCAGTACAAGAACACGTATTGAGTAGGTATCATAGGCCAACTCAAATAAAAATAATATTATCCAGTAAATAGTATAAATCAACTACAATACTCAACACATGTGGCCACAACCGTACAAGAACACATGGGCAACAATATCAGCGCAACCTATGACGGACTCAATCTCCACAAGCACATACTCATTTGGGACATAGGTTCTTCAATAATTGCGTTAGTAACATGATTCAAGAAATTACTTCTCTTTATTCCTTATCGTGTCGGAAAACTCGACTCTCTCACCGTAATCCCCTAATTCTATCTTACGTGTCGGAACTGACAACCCATACCCTAATACTAACTACTTGTCGGAATGTGCACCCTATCCCTAATCTACGTGTCATAACGTGACAACTCGATTCCCCCTAAACTACGTTCGCAAACGTGACACCCTACCCCTATACTATGTGTCGGAGACGTGACACCCGATCCCCTAATACTATGTGTTCCGGAACGTGACACCTGTTCCCCTGTCTCACTTTAATTTTATTTCAATCAAGTATTCTTATCCAAGGCTTAAATCTAACAGAGGATTCAAGATTAAAGGTTCACAGTATCAACATTCCTAATCCTTCCCATTACACAATTACAACATACAACCCAACAATCCGCATATAGTGACTTTTACAACTACCACACCCAAGGTGACAGGTCGGCAATTGCTAGTAAGAGTTTACTACGAATAGCATAAACCCCACATACCCTACTGCCCCGAAGAATTGCGATCAACTTACTCTCACTGCCTTTGCCTTTCCGCTCTTCAGCTCTCCCTTTTCTCCTTTCTCGCTCGTGGCGGTCCCTCGCTTCTGTTACTTTTTATTTTTCCTCTCCAAATTCTTTTTCTTTTATATACCTAATTATCATATAATTCAATTATGATAAAAGTAACCCCTTGTTTATTTAAGGTTACTATCTTTAACCCCAAGTACTAACTTACAAGCTCACCGGCAACTAATTTAATGAAGTTTGTCTAAAGGTCCAAACACCCCTTACAACTTTTAGCAGAAATCGACCCAGTCGAGGTTCGCAACCTGTGACGGCCCGTCGTTGCCTATGACTGTCCGCTCCTGCACGTGCCGTCACCAGCATTCAGAGCATTAAATTCAGTCCAGAGGTTTGTGACGGCCCGTCGTATCTACGACGGTCCGTGCCGTAGCGGAAGTTCAGATAGGTCGCTCCCAGTACCCAATTTCAGAGTTGTAGTATTTTTTTGGAACGAATACCCTCGACGGCTGTTTGCCTAGACTGTCCGTCCTACTTATCGTCGAGGGCAATGAGGGAGCAACGGAAAATTACACATTGTGGGACGACGGGATTCATGCGGTTACGTCGACCCGTCAGTTTTTATCAAATATTTTACTGCCGAAACGGACTTAAACAGGTCGTTACACATTGGGAGAGAGATGCAAAAATGCTAGTATACAGTGGCTCCAACAGTTGCAATACTTTCCTGCTCAAAACAACACATTTTGTGCCTTTCTCACTAAATTCAATATAAATTGTTTGTTTTGTTGCTTTCTTTGTAAAATTTATACTCCTAATTTATTCTTATTCTCAAGTAAATTTTTTAGTTTTTACTCGCTCAAAATAGAAAATACTATGACACTAATAAAACAATTTTCCTCTATGAATTAGTGAAAAAATTTGTGTTGTAGAACCGATTTTCCTACTCATTACGACCACAAACCAGCTCACTAGAAAATCTTATGGAAACAGATTTTTACTGAAATTGTGAGGAACTTCTACCATTTTTTCATATGACATAATTCTCCGCTAGTCCCATCTTTAATTTCTACCCATAGTTAACAGAACTGGCACTCACTAAGTATATTAACACTAATTACTGTATTCGATACTAAATTCGCTAAATCTTTATTTTACTATAGTTAATAATACAAATTTTATTACACCGTTACAAATCAAAATTGTTATGAAGGAGCCACACAATTGAAAAGCATATCACTACTTTCAAAGCAAAGACTCTCTCATCAGGCAAACTTTACCAGACTTAATACTTAGATGAAAAATACTTCTGCCCATTACGTACTAAGGGTCGTTGGTAAGTTTAGATAATGCAAAATATGGTGTTTCGTATGCTGCATTAAATAGTACTTGCATTATTAATACTGCATTAGTTGATGCAAGCATTATTTTCTTATACAACATTGATTTACCCGTTTTGATGTATAAGAAATATAGATCTTGCTGATTTCTATTTGAAATAATATGTTTCAAAAATCAACCCTTCCATTTTGTATTTTTCACTTTCTTGCAAGTTGCAACAAGGCATTTGGTTAAAGCATCATCCCTCCTCCTCCTCCTCTATCTTCTTTTCTTTTTTTTTTTTTCAACAATAATATTACATAGTTGTAGCTTTGGTGTCGAAAATACTTTTGGTGAAAGTTGCAATATTTTTTTAATCAATTTTCCCCACATAGTAATTTTTCCTTTGTAATTAATGTTTAAATTAGATTACTTATTTTTTTAACAAAAATATATTTTACGAGGCTAGCAAGTCTAATTAAAAACACCAACCATTAAAGACGAGAAATCATGGCAATTTGAAAAACACCCGACAACCAAGAAAATGAAAAGAAAAGAAATGTTAGGCAAATGTTTCAAAAAGGCTTTGGAGGGTAAGTTTTTGTTAATTATTTAAATCTAATGCAAGTTTTTAAATGTAAAGCTTGCTAATATTTTTTAGAAAAAAAATTCATGTTTAAAAAAATACCCTCCAACATATGGTGGGACACGGATCTTAAAAAAGTTTTTAAGGGCATTGTGGTCTTTTAGATATGGTAATGCATGCCTTAGACCTTGCATTACTATGTCATAAATAGATGGTATTGTACTTACACTCTTTAATACACATAGAAGTGTATTACTAATACCAAGTATTAGTTATCTAGATTAAAAAAGTTACCAACAAGGTATTAACGAATCATCAAGCTAATTCCAATGCATTATTTTCTCTAATACACTCTACAAAAGTTGGTGGTGACCAAATTTGGCTGGTGACCAAATTTAATTTGGTTTCTTGGATTATGTCACACCAACAAAATTTGATAATAATTAGTACAAGAATTTGTTGGATTCAAAGGGCTTATTGAATTCAGATCAAATTCTTGTAACAAAGAATGAAAAATCATTAGAATTGGTGAAATTGTATGCAAAAAATAACGAGAATTTCTTCGAGCAGTCTGTGAAATTTATGGTAAAATTGGGAAATATTTCACCTTTGATGGGACATAAAGGAGAGATTAGGAAGAATGGTAGAAAAATGAACTAAGAGAGTTCAATTATTGTGTTTTTTTTATGTAATTTTTATTTTATCATATTTTTAATTTCAATATTTCTTTTAATTATTGTCAATTTGTAATCATCCTATATACTAATATTCATCTTGGAGTGCTAAATGTTAATAATTGTATCATATGAACTATAACAAATATTTTATGTCCATAATTTAATCGTTATAGGTTTTGAAGTATTTATTTAATTAACATTGTTTTTTTACTTGCTTTCACACGCAACGCGTACACACTAATATAACACAATAACAAAAAAAAGATTTAGTGATTATAATAAATATATGTATTTATAACAACATGACTTTATATTAAGAGCAACTTTTACGTATAACAAATATAAAAATTATACTCGTATGTTTTAGCTATAGTTTGCATAATTGCGCTGCATATCAAATTTTTGCTATGGAGCTTTTGATTTGTATAATTCGCTAGAAACATTCATTTTTCATACAAATTGTTCAATTTTGGTATAAAGTCATTCATGCATTGTATTATTTTATATAAGAATCTGTATTTGTCAATTTAAGTTTTATATGAGCGAAAATATCTTTCTTTATATTTGCATTACCTTTCTCTCGTTTTATACAAACAAAATGCTTTTATACATTTCTACAGAAATGTATACACCAAAACTAATTGTATAGCCAAAAATGACTAATGTATAACAAATCAATGCAAAGGAAAAAAACAAATTAGACAAGTTTGTTTTGCATTACACAATTAAAATAAAATAAACGAAAATTTAATTTGAATATAATTTTCACAATTTGCATACAATGTTTATTTTCCCGATTAATTTTAACAAAATAATTTATCAAAAACGGTGTCCAAAATATTACAATTTTGACACAACCACGTAAAAACAAGAAATGTCACCCAATACATCAAGGAAACCTTAAATTTGCCTTGGCTAACATATAATATTTTTTTAAAATTTATAGTAAAAGAAAAGCATATTGTGGAACGTTTTCTGAAAATGTTGCGTGCTTGATTAATTCACCTCAATTAGTAAAGAATGGGTTTAATAAAATTTGAAAAAAGTAGACATGACTGAATAAGACGATCAAATTAACATGATTATTTTATACTTATAAGCACAGTTCTACTGTACTCACGGTTTGTGGAAATTACTTTTATTATAACGAACTCAACAAGGTAAATCCCACTCTAAATGAATAACAAATACTTTCAAATTGACGTAGCTAATTATACTGAAATTTTGAGATTCAAACTTTTAAATTTTGATCGTAAATTCAGACATATAAGATTTAAGTATTTTTTAAAAAATAAATTTTATATATTTAAAACACTACTTAAAAAATGATAGCTATGAATCACCATAATTAATAATTTTTACATAAAAAACTGTTTAAAAAATAAATTACATAGATACTTGAATTTTTAATTGTGTTACGTAAACTAAAATAGATCAAATTAATTAATATAGAAATAGACTCTAACCTCACCCTTTGAAAACTATATATACTCATGCATTGTATCTCAATTTTATTATAAAAATCCAACCTTCTTATATATTAAAGTTAATTTTTTTTTTTTTTACATATATAACAAGTCCTTGATTATTATTATAACTTTAGTCATCATGGCTAAAATAATATGGACTTTATTTTTTCTTGCTTCTATATGTTTGTCTAGCATGACCAAATATTATGTTTATGGTTGCTTAGACCCACAATTTTATGATTTTTCATGCCCTAAAGCAAAAGAAATTGTCAAGTTTGGTGTTGCTAAGGCCATATCCAAAGAAGCAAGAATGGCTGCCTCTTTGTTGAGACTTCATTTTCATGATTGTTTTGTTAAGGTATACAAATTATTTGGTATATTTTGAAATGTATGAAAAGTAATTTTTTAGTGCTATACCAAAAAGTTTTTTTCATAACTGTCAGTCCACATTGAATTGAACTCCTTTTCTCTAGAGAGTATGTGGCTTCATGTGTACTCGTTAATTTCAAAAAAGATTATATATATAATATATAATATTATATATATATATATATATTTTACATTGAGAAACTAACAGAACTAATGTCGTAATTATGCTTCCAACTGAAAGCATAAAATCAACCTGGTGGTACTCTTTCCTTGTGATCTTTGTTTGAGCCTAGCTAGAAACACTTTATTGTTTTTATTATAAGTTTTGAATTTAAAGATTAAAATTGCTAGATAAGGAATTCGAACCCATGACCATTTAGTAGATTACTTCTTCTTCTTTTTCATGAAAAATATTTTCTTAACATTTCATTATATATTATGATCATGCAGGGTTGTGAATGCATTTTGCTCTGGACATAGTAACTATATAATCCGAAAAAGTATCAATGCCACATCGAAATTCGGCCGTGATTTGAAGAGTAGTTGATGAGATTAAAGGTGCACTTGAGAAGGAATGCCCTCAAACTGTGTCTTGTGCTGATATATTAGCACTTGTCGCAAGAGATTCTACCGTTTTAGTAAGCATTAACAACTTTATGCCAAGCAAATACAATAAATTTGACTAAATAATAGCTTATTACGAATTTGAAAAAGTACACGAACTTGTATTTAAGGTCTGTACGACTATTAAAATTTTGTTTTTTTTGTAAATAATATACTGATTAATGAATCATAATCAAGATAAGCTTGAAATTCGTGGCAAGAGAGGCATACACCAGTTAAATTCATGATTTTATCTCATAGATGATGTTAGAATTGATTGACTCCTCCTCGAAATCCAAAATAGACCAACAGAACGGAATCAATTTATTACAGTGACATATTTAATTAATCTAAATAAACTCTGTTTCTATGATTAACATAAAAACAAAATGTTACCTATAATTATCTTAATCTGATTATATAATTATTTTTATATTATTAATACATAAAATTCAAGCTTTATTGCTATTTATACAGGCTGGTGGACCAAATTGGGAGGTTCCATTGGGAAGAAGAGACTCAAGAGAGGCTAGTTTAAGTGATTCCAACAATAATATTCCTTCTCCCAATAACACATTTGATACTATTTTCACTAAATTCAATTTAAGAGGACTTGATCTTGCTGACCTTGTTGCCTTGTCAGGTAAATTCTTACCCTAATTGTTCATCTATGTGGCACAGATTGTTTTTTAGTCTAACACAAAATAAATAACATTTTAATATATTAACATATGAGATTTTTTATTTAATTAAATAGCATCACATAAAATGAGATGAAGGAGTTATTACTTTCTTTTAACTGTATCCTTCGATCCCTTGTTTGTCGTCATCCCTCACTTTTAAAAGAGTTTAATTTCTATGCTCTAGATAGACAATTTAAACTATTAACTTGTCGAAAAGCTAACTATAGATCTATGTTAGTCAAGATTAGTAACTATTTTTTTAAAATAGATCTAACTTGTTTAAACTCTATTTTATCTTATAAGTTGATTTGAAACATGTCACTTGTATTACTTATTTAACCTAAACAGACGTCTACCAACTAAGTAAATTAAAAATATCAGCAGATGTATAATATATACATATAATTCGTATGTTATATGTATATCAGGTATACTAAATGTACAATTTATGTATACTGAATTAGAAAATAACGGAATTGACTGACCATTTTTATAAATCCACAAATAAATTATTTATAATGTTATTTACCTTTTAGCTGTGTTTCTTTGAGGCCATACAATTGGAAATTCAAGATGTATCAGCTTCAAACAAAGACTCTATGGTCAATCAGGGAATTACTATTTTCCAGATTACACATTAGATAGAATTTATGATTGCACATTAAGCCTAATGTGCCCAGATATGGTTTGACCAAAATGTATTTTCTTGATTATGTGTCAACCACAAAGTTGAATATGCTACTCTCTTTCCGAACCTTAGTTTGGTTTTTAGGGGTTTGTTGAATTCAGATCAAGTTCTTGTGACACAAAATATGGCATCATTACAATTGGTGACATTGTATGCTCAAAATAATGAAGCTTTCTTCGAGCAGTTTGCGAAATCTATGGTGAAAATGGGAAATATTTCACCTTTAACGGGATCGAGGGGAGAGATCAGGAAGAATTGCAGGATAATAAACAATTAAAATTTATATGTTTTTTTTTAAAAAATAAATTATATCACTAGATAGACGTCTAGTGGCCTTTTATTCAATATTTAAATACAAAGCTCTCTTAATTAATGTGGAGTGAGGTACTAACCTCTCTTGATTAACAAGAAATAATAATTATTGTGTTTCTATTATATGTAATTTTTTTTTGTAATCATCATCCTATATCGGAGTTCCATCTTGGGTTGCTATATATGTATCCTAAAATGTTATGATATTTTATAATTCTATATGTAATGAAAAGATATAATCGCATACTTTTATATTGTGTGCGACATATGAAGCAAGACTCAACTTTTCCAATGATTTACAAAATTTGCATTATATTATCACTAAACGCCCTTCAATATATAAACTCCTTAATAAGTTAATCCCAAAGCTCAATTACAGACTCAATCTTAAATTCACTTCTTGCCCCTGACAAAATTAATTTCTAACACCACATAAGTACGAATATTAGTATGTGCATATATACACACGCGATACGTATATATGAATACGTCTATACGTAGAAATAATGCATATAACGTTGATGCGCTAACCATGTATTTGACGATAGCATTTTGCGATTATGTTTTTTTAGCTCCAACAACCTTATAAACAATGTCACCTTCCTTGGTGAACATGAAAGTTGACATTGCTTCCACAGCCCAGTCCAACAATTACCATACCAAATTGCAACATTCACAAAAGTAAAGCCAACAACCACTATCTCAACCAAAAAACAGTTTATTTGTATTTATAAAAGGGGAATTAAATACATAATCAGACATCTACGAGATTTTACTTTCCATAAATTGAAATCAAGATCAATACAATTAAGAAGTGAATTTTTTACATATCGTACTATCACTGTTCAAACAAGAGGTTCTTTTTTCGAACAGTTTTGTCGGCTCAAATCACAAATTCTGATACAGAAGAATAGACAGAAGGATGAAAAATACAACAAGGAAAGAGTGCAACGTTTAACAAAGTAACACAATACAATAAAAAAAAATATAAACAAATATGTGATAATCGAAATATAATAAACAACATACTAAGAAAATTAAAAATTAATAATGAATATAAAAAAAAGAACCACAGTAATATAATTAGCATAATAACAAACATCATCCACCCAACAAGTAACCCGGCACTATATACCCATAATCATTCTAACTTCTAATCCGCGGTTTTCCGCCATATCTTGATCATTTCTTGTAACGTAATTTATCATATACTTTTCTTACCAACCCGTCTTTTTCAAAAATTGGCCTACCTCTGCTTTTCCTTGTAGTCTCAGACAAATTTAATTATTAAAAACAAGAGTAGGCAAAAATTACCAATTTTCAATCCCTTTGCCATTTTTTTTTAGAATTTAAGGATTTTGTTTTCTCCTAAACTTTGTTAAATAAAGAGCTTGGTTCTGCCT
The DNA here is from genome assembly GCA_027704765.1 of Solanum habrochaites. Lineage (NCBI taxonomy): Eukaryota > Viridiplantae > Streptophyta > Magnoliopsida > Solanales > Solanaceae > Solanum > Solanum habrochaites. Next base: position 6,751 of record JAKWJA010001682.1, on the reverse strand, counting down.
CAATATATATAATACTAAGTGTAGATCAGATGATCATAACTTGATAATATTTTTTTTCTAAATCATTTGTTAAGAAAATTATGATTACTTTGGTTTACTTTTGACTTGAGGAAATAAATCTTAGGGACAAATTGTATAATAGACTACCAAATTAATCAATCTAAAATACTGGAGTAGCAAGGGTTTGATTTAATTGTGCTTCATAGCAACGTTGCATGCAAAAAATTGTCATGCGCCTCTCGCCCAATATCTCGCGCGCCACGCTCCTCCAATCTTCTCGCTCACTTCTCACTTTTTATACACACACAAGTGTATAAAATTGTTTCTAATTGGTATAAGTAGAAGAAAATTGTATAATACATATTTTTTTGTTTCCTCTTCCAGATCTCGTTCGCAACTTCTCCCTCCCATCTCGGCTCACGAACCTGCCTTTCTCCCGCTTATAACAAACAAAGCTAATGTATAAATTGTGTTTCTGTTTTGTTAAAGCGTGAGAAAATTGTATAGACACCTGCAATGTTTTACGAAACCAGTATTTTCGAAAAGATTTTGATTTTATTTTTGAAGATATTTCACTTTTAAGAGTCGCCACTTAATTTTTAAGGAAAGATCAAGAAAAACTTATTTCCAAAACAACTTCAAACAGTAAAATTCTTTTGAAAATTTTAGGGATTCGTGATTCGTATTAGTGTCTTACTTAGGACTGGTGTAAGGCACCTAAGACCAGCTTCCGCTAACCCTTTACTACGTTTTTTCCGCACGATAACTCATTGACTATTTTTGTTTCACTTGTGCAATTCTGTTTGGACTTCTTATCAGAATTATTACTAGAATTAGCCATTTTCACAAAGTTGGAGACAAATTTGTTGTTTATCTGTATTTTTTGCGAGTCCATTTCGAGCTTGAACTTTACTATAGAATTTTCATCTAACAAGCTTTTACGAATTTGAAACGGTTTTGCTTTTAAATTAATTTAGTTTTCAGTTTGATAAAATAAAAGGCGTCGCGGGGGTTCTGGAAATAGTTTCTAATCCTCGACTAAATGACGATATGTAGCAAAAGCACGTAAGCAAAGATAATGAGACGGAGAGCCGAGAAGAGAGAGAGAGAGAGAGCGGTTTTGGGTCCATATTCGGTTCTTTCGCCTTGACCAGAATATTGACCCACCTGTCCTTTAGGTTTTCGACCCATTTTGTACCTGTCCTAATCTAAACATACAAATAAATATAAGGCAATGGAACTAGGGGCTTTATGCCCATTATCAAATACACAAAAATGCAAAATAGGTAAAGAAAGCTAGGGAAATCTGCTGTCCATTTTTGGATTTTCTTCATTCTCCCCGTGGGATTTCGAATTCTTCTTGCCATGTTCTGCGTTACGCGATGATGGAAAATACGAGTCGTTAACGCTCTCTCGAATGCAAGTAGAGGAGTTCATAGAGAAACTCAAGCGATTTTACATGCCACAAATAAAAAATAAAGGAATGAGTATATAATCCACTCAGCAGAGACAAAGCAAATGACATAAATAAGGCATAACATTGTATCACTTTGAGTAAACAGCTATTATTAATATCCACCATAGAGAAAGAAACAAAAAAGTAAATCAAATGTATTTTGAAAACAAATTGCTAGTACAGGGTAACTAACTCATATAGGCCAGAATCAAAACAACCAAAATACCCCACATTAACGACAAACTGACTAAATTTGTTATCTCCGACATACAGAACCATAACGACTGTCAACCTACATGGTGAGGAGCATCTTCAAGGGAAACAACCGTCGACACACTGTTACTCAAGCTCGAATCTTGTTCATAGCATTTGCGAAACTACCGATACTTGAAATCGAGCGTGCCCTTCGATGAACACCCAATATTTAGACTAAACTCGATACAATTCGACGCCAAGATAAACAATAGAAGGACTAATACGCCAACATAAACGGGGTAACACATGCTATGAACTCATCTGATCTTAACACGACGTGGCCAAATGGCCGAGCAGCGACCCAACGTACTTTAAGATTGTGACTAGAGCTTGAACTATAAGCGTACCACATATATGTCCAAACCCTAGTCGGAAACAAACACGCAACTCCACAAATACCAAGGCTACGCCTAAATACAATCAAAATAAACGAAGGGGTAATCCATAAAACAAAGACAAGAATCTGTGCACCAACAGATGGCTTAACTATTTATACGTAGCGCTGTGCACCCGACTCAGCCGACATCAGTTATATACGCTTCCAACACTAAATGCCCATCAAAAACACAGAACCAACCCATTATCAACGAGAGAAAACGCCAGACTTGTTGTAACTATGCAGCCAAACAGTTGGGGACACATTTATCGAACTATGTTAAACGTCCGCTAACGTGACAACAAAGAAAGGATCTCATTGAAACATAATACCCAACCCAACAACTAGACTATGTCACAGTTACAACAACACAAACAATATTTTCGATTGCTCGAATATTTCAACATAGCTTGAAAGACCAAAAAAAATGAAGGGCAGCGGGCTCATGCATAACTACATGAGCAACTCACAACCAGCGTAGACACGCACTGACGCCAAACGAATAATTATACTTTAACCAACACAATGCCAATTCCATATAAGATGAAGCACAAGGTTTAGAAAGTTAATCAAATTTCTTTCTTCAGCGACCACGACACAAAAACGACTCAGAACAATAACCCACAAAGGCATGAGCGACAGAATGACCATTACAAGAGGAAGGAGAAGCGTGAAGATATGGAGAGTGGAGGAATTACCTTTTGGCGTAGTAGCGCTGGGGCTTCGTCAGCCCTATAAGAGACGATCTCTACACACCGACAGCACTGCCTTTTAATGATTCCCACGACGGAGACAGGGTAACGGAAACAGAAACAAACACGCTCTAAACCCTTCCCCTGCGTGGAGCTTCTTCTCACCGAAATCCCCAAAGATAAGAGAAGGAGAGACCTTTGTGTCGCTGAAGTGAGTTTGGAAGCGAGCGATATCCTATTCGGCACTAAACAACTCAAAAAAAAAACCTAACGCATCTAAACGAAGAGTATAGATCACGAGTCTGATCCCTTTACATTCTTCTCCTGCTTTTCGCGAAGTAATAACGCTCGTAAAGAGTTTCACTCCTCTTAACCTTTCCCCTCCTTTTCAACAATTCTCACTGATGCGAAGACCGTTCTATGATATCTGATAAACAAGGAAAATCCATAAACATTTCGACCTCCAAATTCTTAACCCCAAATGTTTCCTACCCTCTATTCAGTCTAGGGTGGGGTTTATATAGGGAAGAAACGATTTTAGGGTTTCGAAAGTGAGACGGGTTGCGAGAGTTTCGGCCCATTCCAGTGAATTCGAAAACCCTTCGAAAACATTAATCTAAGAGAGATCGAGCGGGAAGAGTGGAGGGACGAGATTATATTCACCCTCCTTGCGAGCTATGTGGCGTAAATACCTCGCCATAAGACGGATTCCAGGCTGTTGAGGCGCGGCGGCTACTATCCACTGTGTGCTCGTACGCATTTACGGACAAAGAACGGCTCCAAAGAGCCATTGTAGCTCGCTGAGGGCGACTGGGGGACGGGATAATTAAGGGAGAGTTACGTGAGGGAGAACGCGAGGAGGAGAGATGATTTTCTGGGGATTTTTTGGCGTACGTCGCGTCTGTGTTTTCTGGGGAATTCTGGAAATGGCCTGTTTTCGCTTTCCTGTTTTTGGGTCGAATGTTGACGAGGAAGAGGGAGTAAACGGGGATGAGGGGCCCGGTCGGATTACGAGTTTGTGTCCGGTTAAAAGGATTTGGGTTGGGTTAGAGAAGGAAGTGGCCGAATTTTGAATTTAGTGGGTTGGGTGTTTATGGCCTTGATTGGTTGGAATTTAAAATGTTGGGCTGGTAATTATCGAGTGGGGTCGCGTGGAATCAAGGAAAATGCATGGGCCGCTCATTACCTTGGGCCTGGGGCGGTTGGAAGATGAGGACCATGGTTGGCCTGGGTATTAGGATCAACTTAGATATACCTATATGTATATATATATATTATACACATATATATCTATATACACACACACACACACACTCTAATATCATAGTTAATGTGTGTGTTGTGTGTGTAAATATAATATATATGTGTGTGTGTTATATATATATAATATATGTATATATATGGTAATTAATCGGTGGGTCCTGGGATCAAGGGGAAAAGAAATGGGCCGCTCATTCCTTTGGCCTGGGGCTGTTATGCGAAAAGAGGAGGGAAAATGGGTGGGCCTGGGATTAGGAATAAACTTAAGATATACATATATACATATACATATATGTATCTACTATATATATATACCATATAACACACACCCATCCACAACAACACCAACACACACACATATATAGATATATAATAATATATTATCATATAGTAGATGTATATATATCGATTATATATATATATATATATTATATATATATATATATATCATACATAGATTTTTATGTTCGCAAGATTTATAAAACTATTCACTTAAATAATTTGAAAACTCACAGCTCGATAATATAGCAACGGGTCAAAAATGTGGGTGCCTCAACAACTGTCCCTCGTTTTACTTGGGTGATGCAATGCACTCGAGGAATGAAATTGACCGAACCAATTTTGACCACCCCTATACATTTTAAAAAGGAAGGATCAACAAGGAGTTTAAGAATTTGGCCCGAACCCTGCAAACCCCCCCCCCACCCCCGGTTCCCTACTATCTCAGGCTATATGAGAATCAAGCACACTTATAATTTTGATAGGCTTTATTTCCACCGCACTATTTGAAAGAAATAGAAGCCACCCCGACTCGAATTCTGAAGGTGCCGAGATTCTCAGAATAGAACTTCGAGATTCGAAATGTGGAATTACAGTCGTTTGAACAATCGAATCCCGCCTACATATACTTAAACCTTCGGAATCACAGGACTGTGTGTAGTCGACTCAATCGGTGGCAAAGGAAAATCTCATTCTGCTAGAAACCTTTGGTTCTGGACAAATGACACATTAACGAGTATGGAAAAGGAGGCTAGTAACCTCTTAGCCATGAATGTGGCGCGCTTCATCACACCCAATATTAAGACTTACACGGACCATAATTTTCAAAGCCTCTTGAGACGCAACATTGTCCCTCAATTGTGAAACTGGCTTCCGATAAAACCAAACTTCCGATGTGACACCTGAAACGGACCAGAACTTTAAAGAAAACCCCCAATGCTGCCGATAGGTGGTTCGATTGTGGTGGAAGTCGCTCCTCTCTCGCGTTCCTAAGAGTTTGACACGCCTCTTTGAACTGTGTCCCAATTCGGCTGCTAAGAAAATTTCCACGTTGTGCTGCATCCCTTTTTGATGTCGTCCGCTACCTGGTTTTTTTTGGAGAATTCATCCTTTTTTGGATGCTCTCGACAAAGACTGAGATAAACTCATCAGCTTAAAAAAAAAATGCATAGGATGGGAGACATTAGTATTTTATTTAGCCATGCCGACAGCTTCAGTGTTTTCCTCAATAGTCGATGTCGAACTTGATCGGGTCTGCCGATCCCGCAATACAGCTTACGCCTTATGTTTTGCAAAATACTTTCATGTACTCCTTACTTGATGTTGAAATATAATATATTGAATGCGATATTGATGTCTGCTTGTCCCTTTTGTCGTTATCGTTGATGCTCTTCTCGACATTTATTTTTCAACAAAATCAAGATGTCATTTTGATGCCGAATGGATAAATATTGCTCTTCCTTTAACGTGTATGTCCTACTTGCGGGGCATAATACTTCCTCCCGCGATGCGTACATTCCCCGCGAGATATGATCTTCTCGCGATGCTAACTTTCCGCGAGCAAATAAAATCGTCTCGCGCTGTGCAAATATTGACGCGCATGAAATCTTCTCGTATCGTGCAATATTTTGTTGACTCGCAATGCAATGTTTTGCATCATGACTTTCCGCGATGCATGATTTTCGCTATGCCTGAATTCCCAGCGAGGCATGAAATTCTTCTCGCGATGTAAAATTTTTGACTAGGCATTGAATTCTATTCTCGTCGTACATTTGTCAGCGGAGGCATAAAGTCTTCTTTCGCGATTCATCATTTTTTTTGACGATGCATGAAAATCTTCTCGTCTGCATAAATTTTTTGCCGGGCATAAATCTTCTCTTCGTGCATATATTATCGCGATGCATGCATTTTCTCGCGATGCAATGAGCTCCCGCTATGCAATGATTCTTTCGTATTATATGACTTGCGATGCATGATTCCGCGATGATGATTCCGCATGCATGCTTCCTCTAGCATTATTGCCGCGATGCGGATGCCGTGATGCATGATTCCGCTAGCCTGATTCTTCAGTTATGATTTCCACGATGCATGAACATTTACAATCGCCCCCCCGTGGGATAGTACGGCAAACGATCTCCCCATAAATATCGCTTATCAAAATAAAATTTAATCAAATAATGATAAAATAATAGTGCAGCATAACTGTCTCGTCCTCTTCTTAGGTAATGCATTGCTTGAATCGACAATATATCATCTTGCTTTGATAACGCGATGCATACGTCTTCTGTAGTAATCGTGAACATCTTCGCTGAGAATTCCTGTTTGTTCACCTTGAAATCTGCCGACACTTTTTGCCGAATTTCACATTTTTGGAATGAATTTGAAATAAACAAACACGTTCACAAGAAATCATGACACAACTATATGAATTAA